>VDFB02362809.1:0-97784 GCA_007258455.2 Sequoia sempervirens | reverse complement strand
TGCTCTAGACCTCTATCTCTCACTATCTCCATCCCTTTATTTGACTTTCTCTCCCTTGAGCTCAAGAACTACCCTCTACCCCCCCTCTCCCTCTCTCTCCCCTTTAATCTCTATCTCACTTCTCTCTCTTCCTACCTTTCCCTCCCTCCCCCTCTCTCTATCTTTGTCTATGTCTCTATCTCCCCCCCTCTCTCTATATGTCTCTCTTTCTCTTCCTTCCTCCTACCCACCTTTCCTCTCTACTTATCTCTATCTAACTTATGCCTCTATACATCTTTCTCTCTCCCTTCCTCCCTCCTTCCTTTCAATCTCTCCACCTTCCTCCTTCCCTCTTTACTTCTCTCTATCACATCTCTCACTTCTAGGCATGTGCAAGATCATGGGGGTCCAAAAAGTGGAAATGAGAAAAAAATGCATTTTTACCTCGCTAAAATTGTAAAAAGAAATATTGACTTTTTGTATGTGTTGGGTAAAATTTAAATTTGGTTTGGTAATACCAAACCAAAACAGATATCCATTTCCTAAAATTAATTTTCATCAATTTATGTATTCAAAATGGATATTTGTTTTGCAAACAAAATGCATATCTATTTTGAAAATCCTAAAAAGCATACTTCAGTAAAATGAGCATAACTTTTACGTTATTGATCAAAATTTTGATTTTTTACAGGCATTGGAATGGTGATTCAAAGGTCTACACAATGTATAAGATTATTTCGATATAATAAGCACAAAAAAATAATTATAATCATTTTAAGTTCCTCCTTAAGTTTTAAAATTTTAAATGTTCATCATTCTTGCATACAAAGTCATTTTTTCATGTTTTCTTTTGCAATAACCATCCTAAATGACTTGAAACATTAAAGAAGTAATAAATAATGAAAAAAAAATATTTTTTACAAAGGAGAGTAAAAAATCTGCATAAATCATCATAGAAGGCCTCCTTGTTGTCTTTGATCCTATGTGCACCTTTTCCCAAGTTGAACTAGGAGAACATATATATATATATATATCCCTCTATCTATTTAGCTATCTATCCCTCTCTCCCCCTCTCCTTCATTTACCCTCTCTACCTATGTCTCCACTTTTCCCTTACTCCTCCTCTATCTATATCTCTCCTCTCTCTCCCTTTCTCTTCCCCTCTATCTTTCCCAGGTATATATATAAATATATATATCACTCCATATTTATATGTCTCTCGCTCCCTCTCCCTCTCCCTCCCTCTATCTATTTATATAATTTTCATTTTCATCAAGTTATCTCCATATCTCTCTCACTCATATATACAAACACACCCTATTTATTCCTCCCTATATCTATCTCTTTGTCTATTACCCTCTCTCCATAACTCTCTCCCTATCTCTATTACTTGTCTATATCACCTCCTTTCTCTCTCACTCTTTCCCCCTCTATCTATATCTTTATATCTCTCTTTTTTTATCTATCTATATCTCATTATCTCTACCTCTCTCTATTATTCATTCTCTCTATCCCTTTCTATCCATATATTTCTCTACCTCTATCTCCATATATCTCTATCTCTCTCTCCATATCCCTCTCTATCTCTCCCTCTTTATCTCTACCTCTATCTCCATATATCTCTATCTCTCTCTCCATATCCCTCTCTATCTCTCCCTCTTTATCTCTACCTCTTTATCTCTCTCTCTATTTCTCTCTCTATCACTTTATCTTACCACCCACACACACACACACACACACATATCCATCTCTATTAATAACTAGCTATCTCTCTATATTTGTATCTCTCCCTTTACCTCTCTTTATCTATATATTCTCTCCCTCTCCCTCTTTCTCTCTACCTTTCTATAGAGAGAGAGAGGGTGAGTGGAGATAGAGAGAAGTAGAGAGGGAAGGTTAAAGAGGTAGAGAGGAGAGAGAGAAGAGAGGTATAAATAGATATCTAAAGGGAGAGACATGGGGAAAGAGGGAGGGATGGAGTGAGAAGTACATAGAAAGAGAGATAGAGAGGGGAGATAGAGAGAAGTAGAAAGGCTATAGGCTTTACCTCTTTGAACACTTTATTTATTTGTAGTTTCTATTTATTTTTTTACAATTTTAACCTCAATTGGAATGATTTTAGGATTAGGTGTGTCATTCATCTTGCATATCCTCTTGCAAATTATATTTAATTATTTAGGTGATAAATAATGTATGATCTCCAAACATCATAGAGTGGGGAAAATGTGATTCACATGTGAGAGTGGGGACATAATTTATTATTTATTATTTGAGATACTTGGATTATTATGTTAAGAGTCACAAAATATGGAGGTAACATTAAAAAGGTAAAAAGAGGATTTATAGACCATCTTCCCAACTTGGTGGTTACAACACAAATATTAAATATCCTCATGAAAATCCTAGATTTGGGAAATTGGTTAGATTAACCATTATGATAAAATCTATGACACATAAGAGAGGTGTAGATGTGGAAGAGGTGTTACTTAATAATCCAAGTTGCTTGACCATGGTTGTTGGGGTGCTCAATTTTTTCTATGGATCATGGTTTTGAATCATGGATTTGGGATACTAAGTTTAGTGGTTTCTTGTTTGTAATTTTTCAATATGTGGGAGGCATGGGATAAAGGTTAGTAACATTCTTTATGTTTCCAAATTAATGTAAATGGGATAGTCGATTATATTGGTGTAAATATTTGACTATGATTAACACAATCCTAGGTCTCTTTGGTGTTTGAGTTTTTTCCACAAGTTTTTCTCTATGTATACCCAATGTTCATATGGTTTGTATTTTTATGTTTTCTTCTTCACTATTGTATTAACTTTATTGGCCTAACCACATGATTAATTAGGGTAAGTAACTATTTTTTTAATTTATCATTTGTCAAGTGTCATATATATATTAATAAACACCAAATGGAGGTTACATAAAATTTAAAATGGGATATCAAAAATGGGTTAAACATTAGTACAATGATTTCAAATGCAACAATATTTTTATACAACATAGTAGGTGGTAGAAGAAAACTATAACCTATTTTTTAAACAAAAGCATGATGCTTTTTTTATAATTCTGGTGATTATATAAAGGTAATTTACATATGATTGAAAATTTATTAATTAATGAATAATGTCCATGTATGTTTTTTGTTTTATTTAAAATATTTAAGATTCCCTTACATGGTATGTATAGCATGTAAATAAATCCATGGGATTTGAATTATCATATAAAAGTATTTTAATTGAAAAATGTATTAGGTCCAAGGAGTAAGATCAAGTGATTAAAGCATTTAATTCTCATTGTAGAGACCTGAAATCAAGTCCTCATAGTGAAATTCTAAGCAGTGACTCTTACAATTAAACTTTTTGGCTTCTCATAATAATTTTAATATATATATATATATATTGCAATGTAGAAAAATGTATAACTTTACATTTTCATACTATGTTTGGGTCCCTTATTCTAATTGGACTTAATTAAGCCTCTAATTGTCCCAATTATGCATTTAAAAGCCTAATTAATCTCGTTTTTTGAAAGGGAAGCTTGTATTAAACAATTGCAAGCTTTAATTAAATTGCCTTGAAATTGGTGTGTCCTAGGTTTGGGGCCTAGGACCCATTCGCCCTTGCCTTAAGCTTTAGAACCCAATTTTTAATATGTTTTTGGCAGTATTTTTATGATCCCAAATTCAAATTTTAAATGTTGGCTTAAAATGTTTAATTGTTGGGAAATTAGAAAATCATCTATAAATACATAGTTATTTTATCAATTCAACATGAGGAAAATGAAGGAAAATTTCATATGAGCAAATATTATTGTTAAGATCATTGAAGAGAAGATTTATCAAGCATCTACAACAACAATCAAGATCAAAATCATCATGTCAAATTTATTTGCATTCATGCATGTCTTTGGAGCTAACATTGTGATGTAGGTTCCAAGTTTTCAAGTCAAAATTCAAGTTATCAAATCAAGCATCCAATCAAGCCATTCACACAAGATCAATATCTTGGGGAGATGTATTAGATTTCAATCCTTGAAGGGTTTGGTGAGTAGCAACATAGCAATTGTTCATTCATCATGTAAAGCCTCAATTAATTCTAACTGAAACACCACTATTTTTTTTGTGTTTCTTGCATGTTCAAGTATTCATTCTCAAGTATACTCAGGAACTTCTATCCATACGGGATAGGTATACCATTTGTTCATACGGAACAAGAATTCACTTCATATATTCATATGGAATAGGAATACATCTATTCATATAATTGGAATAGGCATCCACCTAAACGAGAAAGGAATCTATCATATGATAGGTATGTGCTCTGGCCAGAGTCTTGGACTCATCAGGATCATCTGAATCCTAAGTCGCTTCCCTGATGACCACACTTTCTACTAAAAATGTACCGAGGTTGTTGTCCTCAAGGGTATGTAAATTTTAATTCTAAGCTTGAAACCCACCTCAGAATTTGGCCTAAGGGCCTTGGGGAATCAAGCAATCCATGTGGGATTCTTCCAAGTATAGTTGAATAAAGCTTTAGTTGATTATCCTTTTGAAATTTTTAGACAATCGTGTTTCCCTAAACCTCATTCCTGAACGCCTGAGTACTGGGAGCATCCTTCGTTTCCCAAATTTCCTACATACCCTGATTCCAAATGGGATCAAGGCATAAAATATGTAGTTCTATTTTCTAAACTATTTTTTATGTGAATTGTTATAAAAGGGAAAGTACATAACCCTTTCTAGGGTTCTTGTTCCCCCAAACAGTTCCTCTACGGTTGCTACCCATGAAGGGAAGCATAGATAACAAAATGGTCTACTTGACCATTGTTTGTTTACCTAACAACATTCATCTAACATATTTCTTATTAATATTTGTCACCCTTGACTTGTTTAAACAGTTTCATAATTAGCATATGTCAACAACAAAAATAACTTCAAAATTGAATTTACATTGCACCTTAGAAAATCCTACTTTGGTTTTCTAGGTTGACACTAGAGGATTTGATTCATTTCATTTTTATCTTGTTAGGTTATCATTCCAAATGGGATTTCCCTCCCTTTGGATTTAATTAACCAATGTCCCTTATTTCTCCCTGGTGATTTATAGGGATGATGTCACAGACGTCATTATTGCATTTGTGTTAGGCTATAGATGCAGTAGCTTAAGCGCGACGACATTTCCCGTAAACGTGAGCCAAATGCACCATTAATATCAAACATTACTGGTTTTGTTTTATCTCTTTGATTAGTTTTCAAAGATATGTCTATCACAAATCATATTCATAAGAGAGAAGCTCATAAGAATCTAAAATTCATAATGCATTATAATTTTATTAAAGATTAATACCCAAGATGATTTAGTAAATAAGCATTGTTCAAGAATAAGTTCCTAAGTACCATTGAATAAATTAATAACTAGACAATATCCATTCATAGAAGTATTACCCTACAACATAATAAAAAGATTTTTTAGGATTAGCTACATGAATTATTCCTCCTTTCCTTTGGTGGTTTCTTTCTTCTTATCAAGAACATGACTTAAGCAATAATTTTTGAGAAATTTAATAATCTAGATTACATTGTGAATTCATATGGGTCAAAATTTAAAACGTTAGGCACAATGGGATTCCTAATAGCATGTTACATGTCTAAGGTATTTATCCATATTCAATAATCACTTATTTTCAATTGAACTATATGCTATAGCCAACTCCTAACATTACCATATTAATCTAATTCCATTATATTTGTAAATATCACATTAATCTTCTTTCAAGACTTATTACAAGTACCAATGGACGTCATCGTATCATTAGAGCTATAATATCTTATTTATTCACTAGGAAAAATGATTAACATAAATTTAATGAAATGTCCTACCAAATATATAATGAACTAAATCTTAACATGATTTAAATAATGTGTTTAAAAAAACTTTATGGACCACTCCAAATGTACATTTTTCCTTAGAGTAATTTTGACAATCATGGAGTTATTAGATTTATATAGATGACTATATATGAAATATTCATCCCAAGATTCAATCTTGGAGATATGTTGTAGAATCATGAAGTTTGGATAAACATGTATTGGAATTCTAAATTGAGATTTTATTCATATACTTATGACTAAATTTTGAGGAACTTCTTAAAGAGGTTTGGAACAATTATCAATTATTATTTTCACATAGCATTTAACTAGTTTTTTTCACTCTTGAAGACAAGACTTGAATTACTAATCCTTTTAACATGAAATACAATTACTCATCCTAACGTTTTTGGAATAAATCCACATCTTAATCGTAATGTTTTGATTATTAATGTAAATATTTCAATAAGGATTTACCCTTAAAATCAAAATATTAATAAATGTTCCCACTATTCTAAATATAGAAAGTGATTCATCAAAAATCCGATTGGAAATTATCTCTAAATGAATCCAGTGCTATAGGAAATGGAACTTATGTATTTTTTATATTTTGTATTTGCTGGAAATGTTGATATGAGTTAAAACTAAATGTATAAATTTGAAAATTCCATAGACAGCTCCACATTAATCATAAATAACTGATTAGTGCTTGATAATGAGTCAATAAATCAACATTTAATCATTTAACACATTAAATTACAAAACAAAAAATATGGTACCTATATTGATTTATTTCAACAAACACACTAATTATAACAGCCAAACCTACATAAAATTATCCAAAACAGATTTGCATGTTTGTGCCTGAAGATATTTATTTAATTTGCAGCAATTTTTCAAAATAAATACATCAACAAGTATGGTGCTATTGTAAGAAGATGGCAGCTAAAATTTTAAGTAGTATAATGGCTGGAAACATGATTTATGGCAGCCCCAAATGAGATGCTAGAAAGATCAGATGATACAGTGGTTATTGTAATTTGCACAACACATAATGGAGAGAAATTAAATTAAATTTATTTTCAGAAATGGTTTCAAGTAAGATTGAATATAAGTCTGAAATATTTTGCAATATGTAATCCTTAGAGGGTTGGTGTGCAGCAAATTGAAAAGTGGCTTTATCAGTTAATTAATTCTTCCTAATGCCCATGGGACTGAGATGAGTAGATCTGACAAATGGAATTTTTATTGCTATAACTGAAATGTGATTTAATTTTTACACAATGACACTGCCAGTGTAAGAGTATGAGAGCATTTTCAATTTTACTAATCCATTTTTTTTACATTATTAGGAAATGGTCGGTTCTATGTCTCAAATACAGACAGTTTAATGAGCTCTACTATGTATGATCTAATATATACAAGCTGCAAACACAAACTGGTTAATCAATCAAAAGGTTTATGATTTTGAGTAAACTCATTATTTAGTTTTGCACAGAGATTAACATCTGGAAATATTAAGAATTGTAACTTTGTTTCATGGAATCTTAGTAACCTACCTATTGCGCTAAATCCTTGGTTGAGATTTGAGGTAAAAGAAATGCCCAATCAACACATATCATCTCTGCACAATCAATCAACAAACACTCCTTGGGGATCTCTCAAGGCACAAAGGCTCATTGGTCCGAAGGCAGAGCACAAGATGTAAAAACCAAAAAAAGATAGAGCATGAAATTGGAGCATACCCAAACACAGGCCAGATCCTTCAATTTATAGATAAAGATGCAATAAATTCATTGCAATTGTAGTAGGCGAGTTAGTTCTTAGATTTATTATGGGCAGTTGAATTATAACCCAACGTGATAAATATGGATTGGATGAGGTTCAATCAAAGTTGGCTTTGAGCGACTATGGACGACACAATGTTACTTTGTTGGTAGTTCTATGCTGACAAAAGAAAATCAATTTACGTGTCCATACTTGATTTATTGTGTAGGTTCCTTCTATTTGAAAACGTGGTAATGCATGAGTGCCTTTAATTCATTAGTCAGCGAATGACTTTGGTTTCCTTTCAACTTAAATTCTTATTAAAATTTTCAGGTAACAATTAATGACTCTAGATTTAACTAGCAAGATTTTAGGAAATGTGGGGGAATTACTTTTTAGTTTTCTTTTCATGAGCACCACATTCTTAACATGCATTCATGCATTTTACTATTAAAGTCTATCATAAGGGTGCAGTAAAAGTTGGGGAGGAGTCGTGACATCCTCCCTCCCTTATTTGTCCATTGTCTCGATGCATATATTCAATAAGTTTGATATAGTAAAGAGATAGTACTTTTAAAACAAGAAAGAAATATAGTATCTAAATAGTTCTTAAAACAAGAATGGAAAAGATTGTTGTAATTCAATTGTATCTTCCCAAGTAGCATTATCTTCATCATATTGATCCCACTATACTTTACTTTGGTCAAACACCCTATTGCACAATTGGTACTAGCGTCTCTCCAAGATTTGATATGGCTCTATTGTTATTTTCCTAAGCTCTTGGACCTGTAATGCATTCAAATTCAAAACATGTTTCTCATTAGGTGCATACTTCTTAAGAAGAAATACATGGAAAACATCATGGATACGACTTAGTTGGGGAGGTAAGGCCAATTTGTAGGCAACCAAATTTATCTTTTCTAGGATTTCAAAAGGTCCCACATAATGGGGTGCCAACTTTTCCTTCTTACCAAAACTTATAGAGCTTTTATATGGCCTAACCCTTAAGAAAAAAATTTCACCCACTGTGAATTCCCTTTGTGTTCTTTTCCTATTTGCATAACTCTTTTTTCTGTTTGTTGCTTCCCTTAACCTCTGTCTAATTGACCTGATCTGATTTTCCATTTCCTTCAACATATCTGGTCCAATTACCACTCTATCCTCAAGATTATCCCAGCTCAAAGGTGTTCAACAAGCTCTTCCATATAGTGCTTCAAATGGATCCATCCCTAGGGAGGCTTGAAAAGAGTTATTGTATGCAAATTCTACTAGTGGAAGATATTCTTCCCACTTAGATTGTTGGTCCATACAGTAAATTTATAGGTTTTCCACAATCTGATTTGTTCTTTCAGTTTGGCCATCTATTTTAGGGTTATATGTTGTACTAAAATTTAATTGTGTTTCCAAAGTTGATTGAAGAGTTGTCCAAAACATTGAAGTGAACCTAGCATCCCTATCAGATATGATCTTTTTCAGAACTCCATGTAATCTACAAATTTCCTTCACAAAATGTTAAGCCAAAGTTGGAGCATCATCTATCATATTTCCTGCTATGAAGGGAGCAACCTTGGTAAGTTTATCAATTACCACCATTATTGTGTTATTCCTATAAGGTGCTGTAGGAAATCCTTGTATAAAATCCATACTGATAACCTTCCACTTATGATGTGGTATATCATAGGGGTACAATAATCTCGTAGGATGACTATGCTCTGCCTTCACCCTCTGACATTCAAGACATTTAGCTACATAAAGTACTATGTCATTCTTCATTCCTTGCCAGAAATATAGTTTCTTAAGGTCTGAATAGAGTTTATCTACCCTTGGATGTCCTGAATAAGGGGTATTGTGGGCTTCACTTAAAACCAACTCTCTTAACTCTTTAGAGTTTGGAACATATATTCTATTGTTATATTGAAGCAACTTGTCACCATGTAGATAATACCCCTTCATTCTAGGATTAGCTGGATCACTTTCTAAGGTTGATCGAACCTGCTTATACCATGAATCTTCTTTTTGCTCATTTAGCATTTTTTCTCTAAAAGTGGTTTTGAATATTACAATATTCATCAAGTTCCTCCTTCTGCTTAGTGCATCTACAACCCTATTTTCTTTTCCCTTAATATATTCTATCTCAAAATCATATTCGCTTAGAATTCTAACCGTCTTCTTTGTCTAGCATTCAAGTGAGGTTGTGTGAAGATGTACCTGAGTCCTTGATGGTCATTTTGTAATCAAATGGTTTTCCTAAGAGAAAATTTCTCCATTTATGAAGAGCATGTACAATTGTTGCTAGCTCCAAATCGTGAGGTGCGTAGTTTACTTCATGATTTTTCAATTTCCTTGATTCATAAGCTACCACACCTTCATCTTGGATGAGCACCCCACCTAGACCTTCAATGGATGCATCTGTCACAACTATGAAATGTCCATTTGGTTCTGGGACCTTTAAGATAGGTGTAGTGGTTAATTTTTCCTTCAAAATTTGAAATGCCTTATCAAATTGTTCAGTCCACAAGAATTTCCTACCCTTCCTTTGTAATGAAGTGATTGGATTTCATGCAATCTTTGAGAATCCTTCTATGAATCTCCTATAATATCCCGCAAGTCCCATAAAAATTCTTACCTCAGACACATTTTTGGGAATTGGCCATTCTTCTATGGCTTTTATCTTATCTAGATCTACTGCAATACCATCTTCTGAAATGATGTGGCCTAAGTAATTTATTTTCTTTTTAAAGAATGCACATTTTGATAGTTTCCTGTATAGTTTATGTTCTCTCAACCTTTGCAAAACTAACTGAAGATGTGCTAGGTGTTCCTCCTCATTTTTGGAATAAATCAAGATATCATCTAAGAAGACCAAGACAAATTTATCCAAATAATCATGGAACACACTATTCATCAAGTTCATAAAGGCAGCTAGAGCATTAGTCACACCAAAAGGTACAACTGTAAACTCGTAATGCCCATACCTTGTTCTGAAGGCTATTTTTGGGATATCTTCCTCTTTTATCTTGAGTTGGTGATACCTTGATTGAAGATCTATCTTAGAAAACATAGTTGCTCCTTTCATTTGTTCAAAGAGTTCCTCAATGCATGGTAGAGGGTACCTATTCTTTATTTTGACTTTGTTCAACATTCTATAATCAATACATAGTCTTAAGGTTCCATCTTTCTTTTTAACAAACAAAACTAGTGCTCCCCAAGGGGATACACTTGGTCTTATGAGACCTTGCCGAAGCAATTCTTCTAATTGCATCTTGAGTTCTACCAACTCTTTTGTGTTCATTCGATAGGGTACCTTAGACACAGGTTTAGCTCCTGGAACTATATCGATGGAGAAGTCAATTTTTTTTTTTGGGGTAGCCCTGGTAGTTCTTCTGGAAACACATCACTAAAATCTTGAAGGTAAGGAGAATTTTGGAGGGTTGGAATACCCCTTCTTCCTTTTCATCCATGGTAACCATGTATACTAGAGCTCCCTTTATTTTCTCTCTTTTTATTTGCATAGATGATATGATTTCCATACTTATAGGTCTATGTTTCCCCTGAATCACAACCCTTTTTCCTACATCATCTAAACATTCTACCCATTTTTTGTAACAATCTACATTTGCTTGATGGGTTGTCAACCAGCTCATTCTAATGATCACGTCATATGATCCTAAAAGGTGCCACATAAAGATCTACCTTTGTATTGAAGTTAGGAAATTGTATGTCTACATCAGATAGACATTGGGTCACCTCTTTAACTACCTTATCCCCATATTGGACTGTCCATGATGATTCCATATGATTAACTTTAAATCATTTTTCCTTACTAATTCTGGAGAAATAAAACATTCAGATGATCCAGTATCTATTAGAATTGAAACTAGTTTTCCAAAAAGTGTACTTGTAGTCTCTACGGGCACATTTTGGGAATGAGTGCGTCAATTTCTTATTGTTGTATGAATCCTTTGTGAAGGTACCCTCTATGGTTGATTTTCTCTCATCTTTCCTTGCATCCTTGGACATTCTCTAGAAAAATGATTTTCTCCACACATGAAACATCCTCTTGGTGGTCCTCATTGCATTGGATTTTTAGGTTGTTATTGCTTGCATCATTGAGCCTTGGTTGATTTGTTGGCCCATTATAGTTCCTTGGTTCATTTTTGTTGAAGTTGTTTCTATTAGCATTATTCCCATTGTACCTTTGATTCTGATTTGGAGGTGGTTTTCTTTCTGATGAATTGTTCCTTAGGTTCTTGTTGAAGTTTTGTTCCTTTTGAATTCATGTTTCCTCTTGAAATTATTACTCCTGAAAGATTGTCTTGTTGAATTTAAAGCTTGTAACTTCCTTTCTTGCTTCAAGGATTTCTCTAGTACTTCATTCATACCTTCTGGTCCATGCATGTCAACCTCTACCCCTATGTTGGTATTTAATCCCAAAATGAATTTCTTGGTTTGGCTCTTTTCATCTTGTTGGTATATTGGCACATATTTTAGTAGTTTGGAAAACCTATCCCAGTATTGTTGAACTATTAGAGATCCTTGTCGAAGGTTGTGAAACTCAATCATCTTCTCATCAAAAAACAATTGTGGTAGCCACCTTTTATGAAAGTGTTCAACGAATTGTTCCCATGTTATATTTTCCTTGGTGTACTTATTTTGTTCCTTCACATTAGTCCACCAACTAGCTGCTTCACCAACAAGTTGGGAGGACCCCCATAAGGCCTTAGTAGTTTCGTTGAAGTCTCTTAACTCAAAATTCTTTTCCATTTCATTAAGCCATTTTTCTGCCCCTTCTCCTAGTTGTTTCCCATCAAATTTTGGAGGGGTGATTTTCTTCAAGTCCTTAGTCAATTCCATAATAGGATTTTCCCTCCTAGGTGCAATAACATTCATTATGTTCTCCTCTAGATTCTCTCCTCTAGGAGGGTTTTGAATTTCAGGTTCAACTATGTTTTCGATATTATCTTGTCTTGTTCGAAGTTCTTGTGCTGTTTGTTCCAAAAAGCTGATTTTATCCCTCTGTTCAGTTAACAGTTTTATTATTGCTTCAATCCCATCCTTATTCCCTCCCTGTGCCTGTGGTTCATCATTCTTATTCCCCCTTGGCCTTCGACCGACACTAGCTTGAGTTGCTCTTCCCCTTGGCATTTAGAATTCCTATATAATTATTCTCATATTAGTATTATTCTAAGGTTTGAGGAAGGATGTTTCTTTCAAATAACTTATATATATATATATATATATATATATATATATATATATATATATATATATATATATATATATATATATTTCAATTGTGTGAGTCATAGTAAGATCAAGGCCTAGTTTTTGAATCTCACTCTGATACCACATGTAAAGCCTTAATTGAGATTCTAGAAAGATCAGATGATATAGTGGTTATTGTAATTTGCACAGCACATAATGGAGAGAAATAAAATAAAATTTATTTTCATAAATGGTTTCAAGTAAGATTAATATAAGTCTGAAATATTTTGCAATATGTAATCCGTAGAGGGTTGGTGTGCAACAAATCAAAAATTGGCTTTATCAATTAGTTAATTCTTCCTAATGTTCGTGGGACTAAGATGAGTAGTGGATGGAAAATGGCATTTTTATTGTTGTACCTAAAATGTGGTAAATATGCATTGTGATTTAATTTTTACACAATGACACTGCCAGCGTAAGAGTATGAGAGCATTTTAAATTTTACTAATCCATTTTTTTTTACATTATTAGGAAATGGTCAGTTCTATGTCTCAAATACAAACAGTTTAATGAGCTCTACTATGTATGATCTAATATATACAAGCTGCAAACACAAACTAGCTAATCAATCAAAAGGTTTATGATTTTGTGTAAACTTATTATTTAGTTTTGCACAAAGATTATTAACATCTGGAAATATTAAGAATTGTAACTAAGTTTCATGGAATGCTCAGTAACCTACCTGTTGCACTAAATCCTTGGTTGAGATCTGAGGTAAAAGAAATTCCCAATTAACACATATCCTATTTGCACAATCAGTAGAAAACACTCCTTTGGGATCTCTCAAGGCACAAAGGCCTACTCATTGGTCTGAAGGTAGAGCACAAGATGTAAAAACCAAAAAAAGACAAAGCATGAAATTGGAGCATACCCAAACATAGGCTAGATCCTTCAATTTATAGATAAAGATGCAATAAATTCATTGCAACTGTAGTAGGCGAGTTAGTTCTTAGATTTATTATGGGCAATTGAATTATAACCCAACGTGAGAAATATGGATTAGGTGAGGTTCAATCAAAGTTGGCTTTGGGAGGCTATGGACGACACAATGTTACTTTGTTGGCAAGTCTATGCTGACAAAAGAAAATCAATTTACATGTCCATACTTGATTTATTGTGTAGGTTCCTTCTATTTGAAAATGTGGTAATGCATGAGTGCCTTTAATTCATTAGTTGGCGAATGACTTTGGTTTCCTTTCAACTTAAAGTTTTATTAATTTTTTTAGGTAACAATTAATGACTATAGATTTAACTACCAAGATTTTAGGAAACGTGGGGGAATTACTTTTTAGTTTTATTTTCATGTGCACCACATTCTTAACATGCGTTCATGCATTTTAATATTAAAGTCTATCATAAGGGTACAGTAAAAGTTGGGGAGGAGGAGTTGTGACACATCATTCCTTTCATGTTCCATTTCATTTCAAGGTTTAATTGCCAAAATAGGGTTTGACCAAGGAAAAACCCCATTCACCAAAAAAAAAAAAAATTCCCTCTCTTATGTATGTGCAGATCTTAGGTTGAAGAAAGGATTGGAATTGAGGATCTCAAAAGTGTAAAAATGCAAAAGTTGTCAAAGTTGTAAAATTGTCACAAAAAGTTGTCAAGATCACGAAAAATCAGATCTTAGATTTATTTCTGACATTTTTGTAGTGAAATTGTTGGGAAAAGGCATCTCATATCCATCTCTAGATGCTCCCAAAAATTGAGGAATTTTTTTGTACAAACACCCATTCGCCATTTCAGGACACCTTGTGACACTTTTGTGACATGTTTTGAGTATCTTACCTTCTTCAAATCTATCTAGAGTTTGTTGTTTTTGTTATTATTATGCTTCATCTATATGATTCAGGCCTTATATTACATACTTGAGTTCATTTATTATTTTATTTTTATCTCCTAAAAGTGTTGTTAAGACATATTTTACACTTTTTTGTCATAAATTAAATTGCAAGATCTTTCATAGAATTGACTCACTTAGAGGTTGAAAGTCAATTCTACCATGGGAGGATCTCATTTCTTAATGAAATAGATGAAATATAGGCTCATTACACACCATTTTTCCCTTTCTATATTTATTAAATTATTGGTGAACCCCCATTTCTGTGAAGAACCTATTTTTTGGTGTTTCATTTATAAATGTTTACAAATATTTTATTCATATGAGCATCAACATGAGACCAATAAAATATCTTGTGAGAAAAATCATTAGATTAATATTAGATCTTGATGCAAGATTACTACCTCAAGACACCAAAAATAAGAGAGATATAGCAGCCCCATAAATTAAAATTTGAACTCTGAAATTGCAGTCAACCTCATGGAAAACCACCTTTTGAAAATTATTTTGAACCACAAAAAGATAAATAGATCATAATTTTTTTCCCAACAATACCCTTACGATTTCATAGTCAAAACCCATAGTTTCACACATTCAACAAGGAACACCAAACTCCCAAAAACTAATGGAAACCATTGAGAGCCCAATACAAGCCTTGAAATACATGAAATGACATGAAAAATCAGAGATAACATGTTGATTTCAGTGATTTAATTGAACAAGAATTTGCAACAATAGTTTGTTAGCCAAAACATTAAACAAGAACCATCTATAGGAAACTTTGATGCCTTCAACAACAAAAGATCAGCAACAAAACACCTCCAATCCACTAAAACAACATCAAAATCACCCTCAAATACTCTTGCTTTACTCCTAGGCATCCACTTTCTTCACTTCACAAGTAAGTCTCCTCAAAAGCTTATGTTTTACTCATTTTCCATTTTTTTGAATCCACTCCTATATTGGGTGTGGCCTTCTTCCTCACCTTCAAGATGTACAACAATAACTCATTTCCTTCCTGGGCATTGGAAAAAATTTGTCCCTCCAATTATCCTACAAGATTTCAATTTAATTTACTAATTTTTCCATGCACAATCTCATTCCACTACCTCTGATTCCTAGCATCTCCCCATCATCAATTCAATGCTAATTTTTAAAAATATTTTGAGGAGTTACACTACCCAAGAATAGCTCCCTCATGCCTGGACATGGGATTTTGTAACAACCAACAAGCCAAAACTAAAAAAATCAAAGAGCAAAAATTAAAAAAAAATTGGTGTGTAGGATTTTTTGTGCACCCAGATGCTCTTGCATCAAACACCCAGTGTAAGTGAAATGTTCCATGAGTTGAAACTCATGAACATTTGAAGATCATGTGTTTTTTCTTCATCCATCTTTCTTGATTTTTCTTTTTCTTTACTCTACACTGAAACTAACTTCATGTATCTTCCTTCCTTCATCTTTCCTCTCTTTCGTCCTCTCATTAAATTCAACTTGCTATACAATTTTTCATCTTTCCATCCCAATTTATCATTCTCAACACCTCTTTTTACTTCAGCCTTTAACCTATTATTTTTGCACCTAACCATCTCTACCATCTCATTTTCTTTCACCATTTCACTAAAATGCAAATTATCCTTAACATCAACATCAATAAAGTTTGCAGAATCATCAAATACCTTTATTTTATCCTCTTTCCCTACTAGTGTATCATCCATTATAGTATTCCCATATCCATTCATATTAACCATGTTATTCTCATGTGAATCAATTTCATTTTTATTATCAAAGAACTTTGAAAATTGAAAATTTACCTCTTTGTCAACTGCAACTATTGTTTCACTTGCTATCAATGCTATCCACTCCTTTTCAACTGCTACAATTTAGATTAGTAAGTTATCTTCTTCTTCATTTGTTGTTGCTCCTTCAATTTTCTCATTTGTCTTCCTTTCTATATTTTCTTCTTCAAACTTATGCCCTAAACTTTTCAATGTTTCCATGTCCTTCAATGGACCAAGCTTTGCTACAACTTCACTTATTTTTACCTCTATAACTTCATTGTTGCTCACCACAACAATACTATCCTTTTCATTCATTTTCACATGCACAAATTCATATATCTCTTTAACATCAAATTTTCTTTCAAAAATATCATAAAAATGACTATTTACCCATGTGTTTTCTTGCTTCTCTACTACTACCCCAACTTTTTCTTCTTGAATTTCTACTGCAATCTTGTAGTTATCTTCTTCTACCTCCTCCCTTGCACTCAAATGTTTCATTTTATTCATTATATCTATATCCTTCTAAGGACCAATCACTGCCCCAACTTCACAATCACCTTCTTCAACATATTCCTTTATCTTTTATGCATGCAAATCAATATTTTCTTTGCAAAACTCAAGAATGAGATAATACCTCTATTTTTGTAATTACAAATTCCTTTCTTGTGCATGCAATTTCATTTTTATCCACCTTTATGCCTTTATTGAGACATATATGAATTGCTACTTCTTTCCTTTCCTCACCATTTTCTTTGTCTTTTCCAAATCCTACAAACAAAACATCTTCAAATAAAATAAAATCATCAAAATTACTATTAATTTTATGATCCATAAAGACCATTTTATCCTCTTTCTTCCTCCATTCTTTCTTTTTTCCTTTCTTCTTTTCTTGCTTTCTTTCAATTATGATTGTGTGGAATGCTCCCACATATTCTTTCTTCCACAATCTTCCCATCATAGGGTTGTAATAATTCATATTTTTATTTTCCTTCTCACTACCCTCTTTACCCATTCTCTATATTTCATAAGAGATTTATAGCTCTTCTCCTTCTTCTAGATAGCATTCCACCTCTTCAATTTTTTCAACCTTACACCTTTCATTAGCCATCATACCCTTTTCATGTAATCTTTGTTCATGCTTTCTTTTAGCCTCTTCAAGTTATCTTCTCTACTCCATCTCTATCACATCCAATGTAGCCTCAATCTTCTTTAATTCTTCAATAATCCATTTTATAAGCATCCTTTATTTCCACTCTTCCATAGGTAAAATCCTCATAGGCCTTCTCATGACCCATCTTGTCCTCTTCTTCAAAGACATCTTCAGAGACTCGCAAGCCCCTTTGTAGTTACAAGTACTCCTTGCAACAAAATCACACTCACATAACTATCCTCTACCCAACAAAGACTTTGGAAGACACACCTCTCCAAGACCTCTTCTACCCACTTTCTCTCAATGGAAGAATTTTGTACACCTTCTACCCAACTTTATCTCTATTGGAGGATAACACACATGATTCTCTTAGAATCAACTCTCTCTCGTGGCTTCACCACTTCACTCTTCACCATTCTTCACCCATAGGTCTTGTGCATACTTTGCACACTCAATATATTCTAGCTTTGATACCATTTGATGCAAGATTACTACCTCAAGACACCAAAAATAAGAGATAGATATAACAACCCCATAAAATAAAATTTGAACTCTAAAACTGCACTCAACCTCATGGAAAACCACCTTTTGAAATTTTTTTGAACCATCAAATGTAAGCCTCTTTTATTAAAAACTTGGAAAATGAAAGCCCCCACATTCATCTACAAGAAGATAAATAGATCATAGTTTTTGTCCCAACAATACCCTATGATTTCATAGTCAAAACCCATAGTTTCACACATTCAACAAGGAACACCAAACTCACAAAAACTACTAGAAATGATTGAGAGCTCAATCCAAGCCTTAAAATACATGAAATGACATAAAAAATCAAAGATAACATGTTGATTTAATTGATTTAATTTAACAAGAATTTGAAACAACATAACTTTGTAAGCCAAAACATTAAACAAGAACCATCTACAAGAAAGTTTGATTCCTTCAACAACCAAAGATCAGCAACAAGACACCTCCAACCACTACAATAGTAGATAAATCATCCTCAAATCCTCCTGCTTTACTCCTAGGCATCCACTTTCTTCACTTCATAAGTAAGTCTCCTCAAAATCTTATGTTTTTCCCATTTTCCATTTTTTGGACTCTACTCCTTTGTTGGGTGTGGCCTTCTTTCTCACCTCTAGGATGCATCAATAACTCTTTTCCTTCCTAAGCATTGGGAAAATTTTGTCCCTCCACTTCTCCTACAAGATTTTAATTCAATTTACTATATTTTCTCTGGACAATCCCATTCCACTACCTCTCATTCTTAGGCACTTGCATCTCCCTGTCATCAATTTAATGCTAATTTTTTAAAATATTTTGAGGAGTTACACTACCCAAGAATAGCTCCCTCATGCCTAGGCATGGGATTTTGTAACTCCCAAGACTTCATCAATTCCCATTTTCCAGACACTCTAATTTGAATTTGAATTAAATTTAAATTAAACTAGATAACTTCAAAATTGAGGAATTTTAAATAAAAAAATTCTTGCCTACAAGCCACAACCAACAAGCCAAAACAAAAAAATCAGATCCTTTTGAGAAATCACACTAGAAATACTTATGGAAGACCAAGACATGCAACTTAGAAATCCACTTATGTGGAAACTACCTCCATACTAGAAGCAAACTATGAAATACCAAGAGTCACAACTTATAATTCCACATTAGATGTCCCTTTGGTATCTTAACTAGGATCTCCACAATAAAAACTCATAAGAAACTAAGTATTATATTGCTCATAAGAAGCTATTATTTATATCATTCAGATCAAATGTTCCATTTGAACTATATTTCTAGACTATTAGAAACTATTTTTTTAAAGATAAAATATTTATATAATGTGTAGAAGAGGTCAAATTTTCAATTTTTCCACTTTGATGGAAAAGGATTTATATGCCAATAATTTTAGTAGTTCCTGCATCCTTGAAAACATAGTATGAAGGAAGTGAACTATATTTCTAGACTATTAGAAACTATTTTTTTAAAGATAAAATATTTATATAATGTGTAGAAGAGGTCAAATTTTCAATTTTTCCACTTTGATGGAAAAGGATTTATATGCCAATAATTTTAGTAGTTCCTGCATTCTTGAAAACATAGTATGAAGGAAGAAAGGTTGATTCCAGTACCCACCTTTTGAAGGTATGGATTTTTTTTATCTTTGGAAATTGAAGGTATGGATTTTTTTATCTTTGGAAATTGAAGGAACCATAAAATTATGGATCACTAACATTAGTCAAAGAAAGGTAAATGTTTCCTTTTTAAAATATTAAAAGAGAAAATGAACTTTAAAGAAAAACCGGGGAAGGTGAAATTTGAGTCACTTTTGACATAAGGTGCCAAAATATATCATCTTCATAATGATAAATAATAATAAGAAATATTAGGGAATCAAGGTCTTAAGCATGAACTGAACTAAGAGGAAAGAATGTTTTATTTTCCTATTTTTGTGTAAATAAAAAATTATTAAAAAATTTAAGTGACTATCGTTTTGAGATTAAAAAAAATCAAACCCTTTTTTTATTAACAAAATTTTGGTATACTTTAATTCTTGGATAAGGAAAAACTTGTGACAATAATTTATGAGAACAATTTTCTTATAAAATGAAGATTTAGATTAGGGTAGAATTTGAAGGCCTTCACATATAAGAATATGATGAGTAAAAAAAACTAAGCTATAAATTGTTTTTATATAGATCAAGGATAAAAGTGAGTATATTTTTTACATGATTTTCATCATTGTTAAGAAAAATGATAGTTATATAGAATTAAAATATTGTTGATGAAGACATTAGTGACGAGAATTTAATTAATGGGAATTTTAGGATTAATGGTAACATATTTTATAGTCTACTTATTTCTATGATGGTTGAGTGGAGTTTGTTATTAGGAATACTAACAAAAGGGTAATGAGCTAGAAGTTGTATGTCATTTAGTTGATCTATCATATCAAATTTTAGATTTACCCTACATGCTAGTGGGAATTTCCTTAAGGATAGCATATATACAAGATGGAAAAAATGCCTAGACATAGAATGAACATATATTTTCCTTTTCTTATAAGAAATGGAAATTGATTCTTGTAGTATTTTTACACATATTTATGAAAGAGCATTTAAAATAACATGTGTCTCTCGATGAATGGAAACCAAAAGAGATGTGTGTATCATCTAGAGACACATATAGATGGAATAGGTTGTTGGAAATTTATGGATAGAAAAGTTTTATATTATATAATATAAATAACCAATTGATGTATTTATTTTATAAGCTTGGATAAAATATAATATATTCAAAATATCATACTTGTGAGTACTAGATTGCATGCGAGGAATTCCTTGATGAATGAGTCAGTAGGAGGGGGGGGAGATCAAGGTCCACTCTAAGCCTTTAGGAACTATACATGTTCATCAAAATACCATGCTTTCTATGCTCTTGAAATTGTAAGGAAATTCACACTCTTGTTTAATAGGATAAGGGAAATTATTAATAGTAGAAGATCTCTCTTTTTCAATTCCATTCCCATCCTTTACTCTTTTTTCATAGAATCCATCTCCCTTATCTTGTTTTTGATTAAGGGAAAAACAAGTTTTGAAGGAACCGAAAACCCTACCATAACAAAGAACGTTGTTAAATAAATAAATAAATAGACCATCAACAGCCTAACAAAATCAAAGTGAAATATTTGATAGAAAAGTATATTTCTACATTATCATAATGAAGATTGAAATTAAAGAATTAAAATTCAATCTTAGAACATGTATATTCATTAAACAATATATTGATCAAAATTACATGCAAATTATTTAAATTGTAAAATTAGATAAAATAATGGAACATATAAGAACAATATTTTAAAAAATCAAGTTCAAATTAATTAAATTAAAATAGAATAATTTGAACTAAAATATAATCTTATATAAAATTTAAAAAATAATGGTGTACAATATTAAATAACAAGATAAATTGGTAATCTCATGGATTCTCTTAATATTGTGGCTAATACTATGGTGGAGGAAACCATCAATCT
Organism: Sequoia sempervirens; assembly: GCA_007258455.2. Classification (NCBI taxonomy): domain Eukaryota; kingdom Viridiplantae; phylum Streptophyta; class Pinopsida; order Cupressales; family Cupressaceae; genus Sequoia; species Sequoia sempervirens. The sequence goes on along the minus strand of VDFB02362809.1, from coordinate 76,093 downwards.
GAAACAAAATTTGGAAGGTAGAATGTTATCCCTTGAGGATAAATTTAATAAGATGTGGAATGTTGTGATGAAGGGTGGAGATGCCTCTAAGGTCTTGGCAATCTCAGACTCTGCCAAGGTGATCTCCCCTATGACTGTTGTGAAAAAGAGAAAGGAGAATGTGTTTGTTGATGATATTGTTGTTGGGGGTAAGTTGATGGATGTGGAGTGTGTTGGGGAGAAAGGTGTTGTTAAAGGTAGTGTTTTGAGTGGTGAGGTAAAAATTGGTGGGTTGGGGGCTAGAACCAGAAACAGAATGAAAGCTCAAGTCGGGGCATCGAGTATTGAGGTGTCTGATACTGTGGATAATGTGTAGAAGTTGGCTACTAGTGAAATGGAAGTTGTGGAGACTCTGAAAAATCTGTAGTGTTGCTGGCTGGTTTCCTTCTTTTTGGCTGTCGTCGAGTTGATTGTTGCTTTATGTTATCATTTTTTATCATATGCTTTTTGATGTAAAGGGTTTTGGGCCCCTTCAAAACCCATTTTTTACCTCCAATCAAAACAAGACAAAGGTATTAAATTTTACTTCCACTCACTCAAAAAAAAAAACAATAAATAGTGGGTTTCTTCTATTATCAATCAAGATAGTTATATTTTCTATGAATTCAAATTAATGAAATAAATCTTCCTCCAACACTACAAGAAATTATCTTTAGAATCATCATAAAGTGATCAATTATAGCCAATAATTAAAGATTATATTGCAAAATATATTTCAACAAAAGTAGACCATGATAAAAAAGATATACCTTAATAGATTATTCAAGGAAGAGTTTAATACCAGTCTAAAATCTATGGAAAATTAAAAATTCCCAAAATAGATGGTTTTCAAATAGAGTATGTGGTGTTATACTAGGGAGTACTGCTTTAGGGAGTACTACTTTGGTATATACAAAATAAACTATTGATGAGGGATAATTTATCCCCACCACCAATTAGATCCTTATTAATATTTTTCTTACAAGGAATAAGAACACTATTGCAAGTTGGAGACTCATCATTCTAATGAACACATATCCTATAATCTTGGAAAAGGCCATGGTTAGAAGAATCAAACACATAATCCAATAAATTGTAAGACCTTATAAGATATGTTTATTATGAGTTTGATTCATACTAGATAACTTGGTTCTTATGAGAGAGATTAGTAAACAGATCCAACATATAACATAGGATGGACTAAATAGTAGGCATAAGTTTTTCACATTCAATGAATATCATTTTTTATACTTTTGAATTTAATTGTGTAAGATTTTTTATATCAAAATTTCAAATAAAACTCACTAATCCATTGTCAAGATGAGGAAATAAATATGATCTTGATGAATTAATTTGAGTGTAATAAAAAAATTTGATGTAAATAATATTACACAGTTCAATCCACAAGAACTATAAATCATAGGATATACTATTTATCAACTTAATTTTGATGAGCCTCATGATAGGATCAAATGTATTTTTTTAAGAGGCTTATGGTTAGGGTTTGATCCAAGACTTTTCTCTCATGTGCATATCTTATTTTTTGTGTTAATAGATATATAATTGTTAATGATTCATTAATCTCCCCTTTCTTTTGTATTCATACATTATACAAGGATGTCCTCTTGCACCATTCATTTATGTTCTAACTATTTATGACCTTGACTACCTATTATAAGATTACCATTATAACAAACTAGTCCATTACAACATTCTCCTTAATTATTTGATTGTACTTAATTCATACTTTTTTGGTGATGGCGGGTGAGTGCAAGGTAAAGAGAGGAAAGATAACTAAAAAGTGGGAAAATTTTCCCAAACAATAGAATTATATTACCTGGGGTAAATATTCAAATACATTCTAGATAGAATATTAATTTGGTTCTAAAATATTAAATGTAGGATTGTGTTTCTAGTTTCAAATATGTAATTTATTCAAACACACAAATTAGAAAATTTGGTTGAATAAAGGATGTACAAAAGAGAATTTTTTAAAACTTTGATGGAGGAAAAAATATGCACATGCACGACTAAAAACTAGTAATTGGAAGTATTTTTTAAAATCCTTATGTGGATAAACGCAATTGACATTGAAGCATGGGATGAAAATTTTAATCAAATTTTAACTAATTGTTTAGTAGGATTAAGGTAAAAATATATAAAAACCCTCATGTATGACCCACTTAATTTGACATAAAATAATCATAACATGATTTTTTTTAAATTTGTAAAGAATGACATGTAACTTGGGCTCATATAATTTTTTCAAGAATAATTTTTAAACATAAGCAAGTATAATTTTCTATAAAAATTATGTCTGAAAATTTTAAAAATATATAAATTAGGTTGAAATTCTCAATTTTTTTGAAAGTAGAAATTTTCCTCTTCAAAACCTATTAATTTAATTTAAAAATAAGAATATAAAGTTGTCAACCATATCACTCAAAGTGGTTTTTTCAATATCGACCACATATCTAATCCACTATGATTGGATATATCATGTGTTGAGACTAGATATCAAGTCTATTTGGGTATCTAATGATATCGAATTTGGTAAGGCTTGGTTTTCAATATTAACCAAATATATCATCCTTGGTTGTCAAACCTTAGGTTTTGAGGCTTGGATGTCAAATATTTTTAGCATAAAAAATGTTTCCTCTTAATTGAACCTCAACTTTTTGCATCAATCCTAGTATACTATTTATACAAAATAATGTTGAAGATGTTTCCAACATACTTGATGCACTTGATATGTATTATTTTCATATTTTTCATAGTACCTTAGTATCCTTTTTGGAATTGGAGTGCCCTTATTGTTGTATAGGAGAAAATTTGCACCCCTTGTGTAAATTCCCCTTTTGTATACCCTCACCTTAGAAAATTGAACTCAAAGGAAAAATTCCATATCACCCATCTGAAATGCATCCACTTTGCGCGTGTTTTATGTGTCAATGGAGGAATTTTCATCAAGCACATGAGCACAGTGCACGGACATCTGTACGATGCGTTGTTATCCTTGACAGATTCCTACCTTTGGATTCTGCAGTGATGTTACACTCCTCATTGGGGTTGAATTGTAACGCCTCTGTGTGATCAACCGACCAGAAAATGGCTCCTTCTCTTCCATTTTGATCTTGAAAGGAATTGATTTCACACTGAATTCATCTCTTGGGAAATTCACTACACACTCATCCATCTTCAACATTCTCTCAAGTAATTTCCACAACTCCATTGAGCATTGCAGCAAGCTAGTTACTTCATCAACTCCATTTTTGTTCATGTTGTGCTACCACAGAAGTTGTGAACTTGGAATCTTGCGAGACCTCCCTTCGTCACTGTTGCAGTCGTGTTGACTTTTCCAAGATCGTTACTTGCATTCTCCCTTCATTAGCCTTGAGAGCCTTTGGGTGGAGGTGGACGTGTATGTGGAGCTCGCTGGAAAATTGGAGCTTTAGTGAGTTGATATTCATCACCCTAGTCTTCATCTACTTACTTTATCATTTGCATAGTTACTTTCCATACTCTATCATTCTATTTATCTTGTTAAAACTAGTTTACTAGGCAGTTAGTAGGTTCTTTGGATTTTTATTCTATACTTTACATTTTTTGGCCATAGGGATGCCAACATTCTAGAGAGATGCCAACACGCCGCGTTGTCATCCTCGAACAGAGAGCTGTCTGAGGTGCAGTTTGAACTCCAAAAACTGGCTCGTTTAGCCCCATTTAAAATTTTGGATATACAGAGTGACAGAAGCAATTGAGAGTTCTCTTCATTCTCAATTCTTATCCCAAAACATTTATTAGCTTGAGGTAAGTTAGGGCAGCCCTCCGCTCTTGGCTCTCCATGACCTGGAGCCTTGGTGTGGCTGGTCCCCCTCTCTTACATTTTTGGTGAACCCGACGTGAACCATTTTGGTTCTGATTAGTAGTGTTGAAGGGTCCTTTCCTCATATCCTAGGAGTGTTGTAGGTGTGAGTGTTGTGAAGCGTTTCGCCTTACAACCCAACCTATGACACCTAGTAGGCATTGTGGAATGAAGCCTTAGTTGGGTCACTGTCCAATTGTGAACCTCTAGAGGCTCTATGAAAGTGTTGTTTAGTGTACACGATGACTTCCTTTCTGCATCTTCTTATCCCTTTTGTGCATCCTGCGAGTAGTTCTCCTAGCATAACTTTCACCTCACAAGACCTACTGATGGGTTTTAATAGAGAGCCATCTCCTCTTTACATCCCTACGCGAATTAATGAAAACACTGTAACAGGTGTTCTTGTTGACCCGACGTGTCAGGTGAATATCATAACTTGGGAGATTATGTTGATCAATTTCCTACACAAAGATGGGTACGACACACCTAAAAGTACCATCTATACACATAACAGACTTTTCGTACCTCCCCTTGGTAGCATCATCTTATCGGTCCTTGTTGGACCTAAGTCGGTAAACTTTCTTTTTGACATAATCCTAGGGTCCAAACTCTTTAGAGTGAACTGGGTATCCCTTGGTTGGTCACTATGAATGCAGTTCCCTTGGTCGTGCATAAATGTCTAAAGTTTATCCATGAGGGTTCAATGCACATAATCCATGACACCGGCTATAAACCATCAGTTGCGAGTGGTAGTTATTCCCTAGACCACTTTTGGCCTACACCCATTGGTCTGCTTCCACCTTTGCACCAGACCTATGAGAAGTACAAGAAAGGGTGCCTAACACCTAGAGTGAGATACCCTCCATCTCCTTATGTTGTTCCATAGGGCATGTTTGAAAGCTGACAGTGATACCACCATGGTCCGGAGAAAGGAAGAAGAGAAGCGCTCTCGAGGTTCCTCTTCCTCCTCTTTTGTTGTCTAGCCTACCGCTTCCTCCCACCCTACTACGGCATCATTGGATTCTACTTCACATTTGTGAGAGATCCCTATGGTACGCACTTGGAAAAGGCCTAAGTGTCCTGCACTCGAACTTCTTGTTCTTCCCACGGTTCCTAGTCTCGTTCGATATGGTACAAGGAAGGGTCCTCGCATGGAATCCTCTGTGTCTCGACCTCTATGGCCTCCTATCGTTCTTGCCCCCAAGGTAGTGAATGGGAAGAGGCCCATCGCAGAGGTGTTAGAGCTGACTCCACCTATTATTATCCCAACCTCTTCTCAATCTCTTCTTCCTGCTCCCATCCAAGAGTCCCTCCCTCTACCGGAGATGGCCATGATGGACACTCCTATGGCTAAGAAGGAGCCTTCTATTTCATCTTAGCTTCCAGTCTTTGGCTCTCGAAGTCATAGAAATTGCCTTGTGCGTGAGCACAAGCATCGACGAAAGGCTCTAGCGGCTGAGCAGGTTTACAGAGGAAGGAAGGGGAGCATACCACCCCTGTCTCAGGGCCTCCTACTGTGTCATGTCCCATCCCCTATGCCTCGATTCAATCAAATTTGGTTCTACTTTTGGCTCCTATTGTGAGCATAAACACCCCTAACCCTAAAAGGGTGCAGGTGTTTATTGCTCCTTCAGTTGAGCCCCCTCTCTTGATGTCCCTTCTGGACATCACGCCATTCTCTAAGTTTTTTTGACATGCCAAACACCTTGGCGGTGTCCACCATAGTTTTCTCCTCTGCCCCTACACCTTCTACCTCATCTTTGGGGGTCTCGCACCCTTCAATGAAGCAAAAGGTGGAAGTTGGCCCTTCTAGCAATGAGTGTCGAAAGAGGATTCCACCCCCTTCAAAGGGTGGTTCTACATTAGCATGTGTCATCCTTGTGACGAAAGAAGCTCCAGAATCCCCTAAGTTTGTTACTACTCCCGAGTCAATTGGTGAGCCCAACAGTGAATCTCGGGCACTGCCTTCCTCACCCGTTGAGGTAACACATGGCATTCTTGTCAAGTGCATGTTTAACTCTTTGGATGAGGTCCCAATCCTGTTGGTGATCTTCGTGAAATCGTTGACCTTTGCTCCACAAGAACCAAGTGGAGGCCCCGAAGAGTCTCCTTCCTTGGCCCTTGTTGTGAGAGGGTTAGAGGATTCTCCCCTTAATATTCCACCACCGCAGGCTCTTCTGCCTTCCCCATACAGTGATCTAGATTTGGAATCAGATGAACTCTTGGTCGATGAGTGTTAGGAGGGTGCCTCTTCTTTACCTTTGTGTCTTTGTTGTGAGGTGTTCCCCCATGCTTACTTTATGTGTTCCCAGATGACCCTTGTCACCCTTGTAAGTGCTTAGATATAGGAGTGATTATGTGTCGTAAAACTTCCTCTATTTGTGGCATCATTCTTCCTCTATTATGTGTATTGATTTTCGGAAAATTGGGGACGATGCAAAGTGTTGGGGGAATTTAGGCTTCCCTTCCATGTTGACCCAAATTTTTTATTTTTATTTTATCTTCTCGTGTATTCTTCATATGATCGGATATAGTAGGGGGTTGATGATAGTTCATCTATATACTATTACTATACTTATATATATTTATGAGCAGGTCTGACCCTAAAATATCAGATCGCCCATGTGCCCTTTGTTTGTGATGTTATTGTCTCTTTTTATAGTTTGGTTATCTTTCTCTCTTCTTTGCTTAATTTGTGATGTTTTGATGCTTATGTGTTGTCCCTCGTGTGCATGACAACATTACCACGGTGACATCTCGCTATGTCCCAATTAAGGCTTCATTTCACAATGCCTATTGGACCTTCCAACTACACCTATTAGGGGTTGCGGGTTGGGTTTTAAGGAAAAATTCCTCACAACACTCACACCTACAATGCTCCTAGGACACAAGGAAAGGACCTTTCAGTACCGCTAAATGGAACCAAATGGTTCATGTTAGGTTTACCAAAAATGTAAGAGAGGGGGACCAACCACATCAAGGTTCCAAGTCACTGAAAGCCGAGAGCGGAGGGTTTCCCTAACTTACCTCACTCTAACAGACATTTTGGGATGAGGATCAGGAATGAAGAACACTCTCAAGTGCTTATGTCACTCTACAAACCTAGAAAATATGGTTGGGGCTAGATGAGCTAGTTTTTGGAGTCAATACTGCACCTTAAACAACTCTTTGTCTGAGGACGATAGCACGAGTCTAGGACAATAGCGCAGTGTGTTGGTGTCTCTCTGGTGCACTGGCATCCATACGGTCAAAAAACATAAAGTACAATAATAAATTCCAAAAACCTATTTAATAGCCTAGCTAATTGATTTTGATGAAAAGAGTAGAATAATAAAGTATGAAAATTAAAGGAAAAAATGGTAAAGTAAGTAGGTGAAAACTAGGGTGACGAATATCAACTCACAAAAGCACCAGTTCGCCAATGAGCTCCATGCACATGTCCACCTACACACAAGCAAGAGGGGGAAATTGTTGGGGGTGTATAGGGGTTTTCCTCACTCAAACCCCCGTTTTGGTGTTTCCACCTCCATGGATAGCTAGAAAAGCAATGAAGTAGAAAGTATGATAAAGGAAAGAAATGAATACACTGAACACTACAAAAGATGAAGCTACTCTATCAAATCACAATGCAAAAGTAAAATGATGCTATACCACCTCCACCCAAAGTCTCTTAAGGCCAATGAAGGGATAATGCAAGCAACAAACTTGGCAAAGTCACCACAGTCATGGCAGTGATGAAGGGAGGTCTTGCAAGACTCCAAGCTCGCTATTTCTATGGTTCAACAACACATGCAAGGATGAAGTGGATGGATTATCAAGTTGTTGCAATGCTCAATGGAGTTTTCAAAATTCTATTTAGAATACTTCAAGAGTATGCTCAAGAGATCCCAAAATGTGAAGATTGAATGAAGTTGCTTGAATCGTGAATAGTTGTGTAGAAGATCTAGTGAAGTGTGAAATGAATGGATTTGAAGGCCAAAAGGAGTCGTTTTAGGTCGGTTGGTCACACAGAGGCATTACAATTCGACACCAATGAGGTGTGTAACATCCCTATGGACTCTAGAGGTAGGAATCTGTCAGGGATGGTAGCGTGTCACGTAGATGTCCGTGCACTGCTCTCACATCCCTGACAAAAATTCCCTCACCGACATACAAAACACGTGCCAAGCGTATGGAAGGTAGGTGGGTGATGTGGAATTTTTCCTTCAGGTTTGATTTTCTAAGGTGGGGGTATGCAGAATTTGTACCAGGGGTGCAAATTCACTCCTATACAATATGCATAAAATTAGTTATGCATAACCTATAATGCATCAATACATTTTGTACTTTGTTGCACACACTGCAACTTACTTTTGGTTGTTGAAGCTACACTCTTAGCAACACATACACCTTTGCACCTCTCTTCTCTTTCTACATTGCACTCTTCTCTACACATAGAACAATCAGTGTTTTATTTTGCTTCTCTACACTTCTTTCCATTTTTGCAGTGTCTCATACATCTATACTCACCTAAATGAAAACCTAGATAATAATATGTGTTGTGTCTAGGTTACACACATATGTGCATTCACTATCTTCCCTCGTAGCCCTTCCTCTACACTTCTACTTCTTGTAGATACAAAACTTAGACAATACCAAATCGTCTTCTTTCATCATTGACCTATTGTCTCTACCTCGAGATGTGCACCACCGTCCCGATCATCTCAAATCTTTTGTTAGGGTTCCCTTCACCTATTGAAATCTCCATCAAGCTTCATGTTCATCAATCCACACACCATCATCCAGCTCATCATAAATACATATGATAGGGTTTACCAAATATCATCATATCTTACATCAAGCCACAAAGCATTTAATTCTTCTACAGAGAATTTTACCAAATTAGCTCTCTGTCAAACCTTAGAATCTAATGTGTATTAAATGTGTTCTCCTATCCATTTTATTTTATTCTAATCTTCATCTCCTTTTCAAACTGTGTCGTAGCTTAACAGATCAAATCTTCATCAACATTGGGCATAGGTGATGTTGGAACAATTAATCCCTTCCTCTATGTCGGTTACCAATCAAAACCTTCATTCACACTGTCGTAGCCATTGTAGATCTTTATCTTTGAATTCTAGCCATCGATCTTCTCTTTCGTGCCATGATCCTCTGGCTCTCCATTCATCTCGACACCTTTAAAATACGTTCATTTGATTAGCTTCAATTAAACTCTCCATTGATCTTCATCTCATGCCTATCACTTATCGTATTCACACTTAGGGCACCAAGATCTAATCCATGATGTGAGGAACTATGGCTATCACCATTATATTTTTCCACTTGATCTCCATCATCAATCATAACCTTCATGACCATCACACATCACTACAACTCACAAATTGTTCAATTCACAATAGCGATGTGAATTGATGCAGCGACCACCATTCATCTTCCTCCTTTGAATTTGGGCCTTTGATCTTGTCCACCTTATAGCCATCACACATTGCATCTTTACTTAAGACTTAGTCTTCCATTTCTATGATGTGAACACATCTAGTGATTACCGTTGGATTGATCTTCTTTAAATTTCCATCATTGATCACATCCGCTTTGGAACCAAAGCCATCACGTATCACTGATTTGCTTCAGGCATCATCATTCATTTCCATGATGTACCGAGACATAATGATCACCGTTGGATCTCTTCCTTTTTAACTACACCATCCATATCCTTCATATACTGCTTTCCATGGTCAAGGTCCACCAAGACACTACCACACACTCACAACAAGGATGTGAGTTTTCCATCGATCAATCATGTTTCACCATGTCTCAATACCTCATTTGATCCTTCGCTATTTGTCAAGACATCACCAAACTATCCTTATCGCCTCTCAGTTGGGACCCACACTATCAGCATGTTGGAGGAACCAATCATTTTGTCTTTCCAATGTTCATCCATCTCCTCGATGAACCTAAGTCACCTTCATCACCTATCGCTACTTCATATGAGTGTTTGGCTTCCATTTAAGCCATGTGAATGGATACAGTGATCACTGTTCAATCACCAACCTTTGAACCTGCACCTTTTATCAAACATCATGTATCACTTTTATACATATGCCTTTATCTCTCCATCAATGATCAGCATTGGATCAACTTCTCATTCAATCAGCATCCTCTCCCACTATCCCACTAGCACTGACAACAGGCCCACAAAATCTCCAAAGGTTGGCGAGCTAATGCCATGTGTCTGCCTCTGATGTCATTCTCCACTACCGCATTATACTCATCACTCATCACTGAATTCTTCACGTCTCAAGGGTTCCTAAGAGTGATGCACTAACACCTAGTAATGCAGCAAAATTTCAGCACTTGTTCATGTTGATGTCACTTTCCACTAACATCACTCATCGCTCAAATCTCCGAACGCTTTGCTTCACAATAGCGATGTGAAGTGATCAAGTGATATTTTGTCACGTGTCTACTGAACCCACCAAGGTTTTGTTCACCATTGTGCATCGCCTGATCAAAACCTTTTTTATCACAACCTTTCCCCACTTCCCCACGAGGCTTAAAAGGACCCACCTCAAACACAATGGAATGACCGGCATTATCTGATCAACTTGATCATAGTCATTGATACATCTCCATCATAACTTCGAAGGGACACAAAAGAGACTCCCACTTAAACTATATAGTCTTCCAAAATCGATGAATATGTAACCTTGAGTGCTAAGCAGAGGGGCCATTCAACCTCACGAATTCAATGACATAAGTGATAACTTATGTGACCGGTTACCTGCTATTGACAATCAACGACAAATTAGAAGATCTGGTTAGGAACCATGATTTCAAAAAACTTAGGGTTCAACTAATAAATCCTAAAACACCTGAAAGTAGACATAATTCATTTTTTAGCATATCCTTCACTTTCTAGACCTGCAAAGCACATCTCTAGAATGCTCTCAAAAAACCCATATCAAATTTGGCACTTGATTTCTCTTCTGAAATATGGAAGAACTTCATGTAACAACATGCCACCACTTCATGGCAATGTTTCACCTTGACATCATTTATAGAGCATGCTTCTATCTTGATCACTCTGCACCAACTCTTCCAGAACCAGGTCCACTGCTCTCACAAACACCTTTTGTCATCCTACCAACAATCTCCTTTGCAGGATCAACTTCATCTCTCCTCTGATCCTCCTTTGACATCAATGACAACATTATTCCAGCAATTAGTCCACAACCTCAACAACTTGTGGGGTATACATTTTCTGACACAATGAAAAGTACTTTGAAACTAGGGAAAATAGAAACTATAAATACCTTTCGATCACCACCGGTTAGGGTTTCACACACAAGAATTCTAAAACACTTCACTTTTCTCCTTCACTTCTCTTCTCTCCTTGAATGCTCATTTACAAATGACTTATATCAAATGTAAAATCACTTATAAACCCTTTTGGAATAACCTAATTCACATTAAATGCTTGATTTCAAGTTATCCAAAAAGTTGATAAACCCTAACTGTAATGCACAGTCACCTTCAATTGCTTCACAAACTTTCGCATCTTAAAATTTTCCATAGGTTTTTTTACCAATAGGTCAATCATATCGACCTACACCTCATATCCATGTGTTGAAGGCATCAACACCATATCTTTGGTAGGAGCTTAGTGATTTCCTATTAAGACTCCCCCTGATCCAAAGCTCTTAACTTAGTTTTTAGAGGAAACATATGCAACAGATGTTGGCACAAATTCAATCTTAACATATGTATCTTCTTTCTTTTTTCTATATTTTGTTCATCTCCTTCTTCATTTCTACCAGATTAGCCTTTTTCACTAGATCATTCTTCTTTACTAGATCATCTTCAAAATTTGGCAATGTGTCCTAACTTGTTGTATTTGTGGCATTTGACATTTTGAACAAGATTACTTTGACTTACTATGGATCTACATTAATTAGTCTTATGCCCAAATCCATTGCATGTATAACATAAGCCACTAAAAGATTGAAACATCATACCATTGTTATAGCCATTCATCATTTGATTTATGCATTCACTAGCTCTAAGACCAAATCTTTTGCATGTAAAACATTGACCAGGAAATGATTGGAATTTTCATTCATTTTGCTTCTACATTCTATAGCCTCATGTCCAAAATTATTGCAGGAATAGCAGTAACCATTAAAAGATGGGTACCTTTGTGCATTTAGTTCTCTGATTGGTGGTCTTTAAAATTCACAATTCTGGTTCTTGACCTTTTTGAAGTTGCTCTCTTTATCATTCTTCTTTTGTTCAATGTTCTTTTTAGTGCTTGGTGTTTGATCTTCCTTTGAGCTTTCACCTTTCTCAAATCCTAATCCTTCTTTTTCTTTAGATCCCTTCTAATTTACAATCATCTCATCAAGCATGGTTTTTCTCTTCTTGAATCTTTATTTTCTCAAGATCTAATCTCAAGGTTACAACTTCTTGTTCAAGCTTTGAGCATTCTTTACATTTTTCTTTTAGTTTAGCATTCAGGTAGTCTTCAACTCTTTTAATTTCTTCAATCTACAACTTTAGGCTAGGAATGATCTTATTTGATTTCTTGAGCTCTTTGGTTCTCTTTTTAACTTTCTTATGTTTCTCTCTCAATATTTTAATGCATTCATCTGCATCACTAAGATCCTTTTTATGATCTTTGTTCATGGATTCTTCTTTATCCAAATCATCTAGGGAAAATTTAAGTTCTCCTTCCATGTCGACAATTCAATATTCTTCAATAAATCCCACCATAGGAATTTATTTTGAAGGGGTAGGATATCTCCTAGTAGCCATGTATTCAATTCCAAGATCTACCTTAGTGATTAATCCAATTGAAGGAACCAATATTTGATACCAATTTTTGAACACCTGGAATACTGAGAGGGGGGTGAAAAAGTATTCTCTAAAACCACTTAAGCATTTAAACATTCATTCCATAAATCATATTCAAATTATAGTAAGGAAAAAAATCATCAAAGCAATCATCAAAGCACATAACACATGAACATCAATTTTTTATGTGGAAATCCCAATAAGGGAAAAACCACGATTAGGGTTAGCTCACAATATATTATAACCAGTCATAACATATAACAAAATGGCTCACTACCTTTTAGACTCACTTTCTGAAGGACTCGTTATCTACAGAATAAGAGAAAATAGAGAAGGGTGTCTCACTACCAAGATTTAAACTACTAATAATGCATCTAGAATAAGCAGGAGAGACAGATCCACTGGAGCTCAATAGGTTGAATCAACACACTTGATACTACACAACTTCCAAACTCTACTCTACTTTACATTCACATAGCATTCGCATGCTCTAATTAGGAATTCAAATCACACATATTCTACAGTACACATCACATCTCTACAACACCAAAATTAACCTATATTTATACACATTACATCCATAAACACTTGCAATATCAATTAGGTCGACCTAATTAGATGTACTATGTATAACAAAAAAAATTTGGCTCAAGATTCAAACAAGCACACTTCACACATTAATTCAAAACTTGTAATGTATAAAAATAGGTCAGAGGGGACCCATCATAACTCCTTTATATCGATCAACACTTCCTTTAACTCCGCACGACCCCAAACATATTAGGTTAGCGTCAATGGTAAGACAACACCAAAATATCCAACTGATTCTCCACAAATCAGCACATGGAGCTCCAAAACACACACCACTTGGACTAAACATCCTTTTGACACCTGTAAATACTCCCATAAATCTACATAACCAAATATGCTTCCATGGTGAAATGCAGACCAATCTAAACAAGTACTCTGCATTGGCAACACTATCACTGGCAAACCCGATATTCTGTTAACCATAACTTTTGCATTGGATGGAATAAAGACATGAAACTTTGGATTTAAGGTCCTCAAACATGTACCAAAATTTTCTTAGAACTGAAAAAAAAATACCTCAAGGTGAACGAATGTGGACCAAAAATTTGATGCTCTATACACTGAAAACTATATTCTAGACTTAGTTAAATATTCAACATATATGTTTTGTATCAAAGAAAAAAATATACATCTCTATACTTCATTACCAACTTCATGCTCACTCATGCTTCACCAACCAATTGTACCTCAATGTATACTTCTATTCAAACCATAATGCTGACGTCAATGACAACACTGTATAAGCTCATACTCATATTGTCAACAACCATGCCAAAGACAATCTCCTCAAACTTCCAATAGGCAGTTCATGAGAAGAAAGAATCATATACAAAGACACACACACACAAGAATAATTAAAAGAAATATTTTTTCTTATGACATATGGGAACTTGCTCTAAATTGTATCCCCTTAATCTCTATGGCTCACTCACATGTATATTAACAAAATAAATATACTTCATTTCTTGTGAGATCACTCGTAGCTATGGCTTCACATGTGTAAAAAATTACACTTAACAACTACAACCCTAGTTATTGAAGGTGATCTCATATTTACCCTCCTCCAAAAAATTTCACTCTAAGAAAAAAATAAGAGTTGGAATCCTAAATTACTGATATTTAAAACACACTAACACTATACATTAAGATTAAACAACATTTTCCTATTTCATTAAATTCCCTAAAATACAAATTTACATGGATTTAAAAAAATAGTGAAGGGTTTAACATTCTCTTGTTTTTTTTATCTCATTTCTTCTCACTCAAATTTTTCCCATTGGTGTATTATAATCTTTGTTCATGAGATAATATATTGAGCATGTGAGTGATTAAATTGGAATTTGTGATTTTCCCTCATGATATTTTTCCTCACATACATCTTTTGTCATCTTTATGGTGGTTTAATATATTATTTTGTGTTGTGGATTTCAAATACTTGTTTGCATATTTTCTCTCATGGTCTAACTATGTAGAAATAATTTATTATGGCTACAAATTTCCTTTCAATAAAATTTATTCCTCTTTCAAAATCATAGCCTAGATAGATCACTTTTACAAGGTCATTAAATGTCAACCATGTTCCATTGTCCAAAAACATCCATGTGATATTTTACTACCAATTATGCCTTGCACCCCTTTGAAACACTTTATTTCTATTTGATTCCTTAGCATCCTCCCCTTGTAGCTTCATTAGTATTTTTGTGGCTAAAAAATATGCATATTAACATCTCAATTGACTTCTACCACCAACCACTTGCACTCATGATTTATCTCCTTATATTTTAAAAAAGACAGGTGCAAAAACCCTTTACTACAAGTGATATTTCATTTCCAACCAAAATGCAAGCACCGAAAACCATATGCAACCAAATGCATACTACATCACCCACAAATATTTTTTGGTCACAAGGAAACTTCAATATTTTTTACAAGTATAGTATTAGGGACCTATTCCTTGTTTCTACAAATGGCATGGACTAGTCTTGTGATGCAAGTGCATCCTAGGGTATAAGAATAATCTTGCATCAACCAATTGTTTTATTTTACTTATTTATTTTGTTTACAACATTTCATGTATATTTTAGTCAATGGCAAGTCAATGAAGATCCTATTAGATTTCATTATAGTTGCACATGTTAACTTTCATTGGGAGACATATTTTCTAATATGATTATTCAATTTCATATCCACTTGTTAAGATTTATTAATTATCACAAGGGCATAAAATATTCTTTGAACCTTACTAGGATCTATTTTCATGGTTTGTGACAACTTTTATGTTTTGTGCTAGTAAAATAATGCATATCTAGGTATATTAGACCCAAGAATTTTAATTTTATGCATCATACAAAGATCCATCTCACTACATTCACTTTAGGAAATCCAAATCTACATTTATTTTACTACACTTTTCATGGGGCATTGAGTTTTATTCCAACTTGTAATCAATTAAGTTCATTGTGAGGACTAGAGGAAAATAATAAATTAGAGTGAATTGGGACATGACTTGTATAATATTATCTTTTAATTTTTTAAGTCTACACATTATAATTAAATAACTAAAGCCTAGCAGGTTGGAATCCCAATGCAATAGATTGTAATGTCATTATGAATATAATGAAATAAGGATTTTTTTTGTTCCATTATATTCTTACATAAGTAAATTTCTTGGTTGCATGGTTGGATAATCTTGCATTGGACCCTGCAACCATGATTACATTAGTTGGCATTAAAACATGGTTAATTTATGTAGTTTTATAAAATAAATTTGGAGAGGAATATTAACATGCATAGAGAATAATAGGAATATTCCTATAACAAATTGAGTGTTGGCCTAGTATAGAATTCATGAGCCATTATGTCATATTTGTAAACATATAATGCTAAGAGAAAGGGGAATATTGTCTACAGACTACCAAAGTTAAGGTAATGCACATCAAAGGATCTATATTTTTACTTTTTTATAATTAAAAAATATATTTCCATTAGGAAGGTGTGGTTGTAAATATATAATTAAAGAGAAATATCCCACAAAAAACTTATAAAATAGTGCCAACTATGAGGAAATTTTAAGATCCAAATGAATTATTTTGAGGAGGACCACAAAAGAAACCCTAACCCTAGAATTGATAAACTTCATGAAGAATAAGAACCATATGGATCTACTTCCAATGGAAATATTGTTGAAAGTTTGTGTTTTCATTTATTTCAACATATCTTTGTTGGCGTTGATTTCAACCTATGGAGATGCTTTGATTGGTTGTATTATGTTGTCATTAGTAGTCTCACTAATGTCAAACTCTAGTGTTTCCTTGATGAGCATATGTTTGTGGGTTTTCAACCTCTTATGTGGTTGAGATAAAAAGAGGAGTTTATAGATGTTGAGATGGTGTTTTTGGCGTTTATTTTCCAAGTGATTTTGAGAAAAAATTGAATAAAAGAGGAAATGGTTTGGTAAAGAGTGTTCAGTCTGGTAGAGTTGTGTTCAATGTTTTGCTTCACATTTCTTCATAGTTGAAGATCTTGTGTGGTTCAAATATTTTTATTAGAGGTGTTCAAAGGTGTTATATCCATAGTTTCATGTTTTGGATCATTTGACAAAAGAAGTTATGTTCACCAGTGTGTGAACTGTGGTGCAGTGGTGTCTGGGAGAAATGATTTTGCTCTGCATTTCTTTGCGTTGTGGTTTCTATTTTTTCAGATCTGGAAGTGTGCTTATATTGCTCATATCTATCTTCATTCTAAGTTGTTTGAGTTTTGGTGATCTGCAAGGTTGAATTCGTGTGTTACAGTGTGTGCAAGTTTAACTAGGTGTATAGAATGAGTATGTTCTTCAAGTGTATGTTGTTGCAAAGGATTTTTTGGATTTTAAGGTGTTGATGGAATATTTTAGATTGTGTTTAAGTGTTGTGTGTGGTCCATGAGTCATCTTTAGATTTGAGGAAGTGTGTACTTAAATGTTGAATGGTGTTAACATAGGTTCGACTGACCTTGGGTGTTTACACTAATTGCGAATATGTTGTAGTGTTTGTGGAAGCATGTTATGACATGTATATGTGCATTTAGGTCTGAGCTAAGGTGTGATGTGGTCCACCTTCATTCCTCTCCATCACTAGAATGTTTTGGTGTCAATATAATTTGAATTTGCATATTTTAGGTGCATAGATGACCTTGTAGATTATTTTCAAGGTTGAAGATATATATGTGTGATGAATTGATTGAGGATGGAGTGTAAGGTGTTTGATGTGAATTTTTGAGATGTAAAGTGAAAAAGTGAAAATTGTAGTGTAAGCCTTAATGCCTAAGACTATAGAAGTAGTGAGTAGAAGGTGTCTACATTCTATAGAGAGAGTGTGAATGTTCCAGTGAAACAGTGGTGGATATTTTCTATTTCTTTGAGATGGATTTACCATTGTAACAATATTATATGTTCTTTATAATCTAGAAATGAGTCATTGGTAGTGAGCCCTTCTTTCTTTTCGGCAGTGAGCCTATTGTATTTGGTGTTGTAATTACTTTGTATTGTGAGGTAATCCTCACCATGGTTTTTCCCTTCTAGTTTTTTCCACGTAAATATTTTGTTCTCATGTGTATGGATGTGTTTGCATTACTATTTATCATGTTTATATTTTTTTAATGCATGTGTTGATCAGAGAAATTTGAGGGAAAATCATGAATCAATGATAACAACCACAAAACTATCTAATTCAAGATAATAAAGGCCCTAATCCAACAATGAATCACAAATGACAATAATTAATGAAACAATAATACTCAATCTCTATGCCAAATTTGATTCATCTCCATTGCCTTCTCTATTTTGATTTCTTTGTTCTCAATTTTGGTGTATGCAAGATATTTGATAAGCTTGATTGTTGGTGCAAGATAGATAGATCTCAAGATAGCAAAACTTCAAAGATTGTGGTTAGGTTGAAATGAAAGTAATGGGTCACTTTTATAGAAATCCCAATTCAAACGAAGGGTGAGAATTGAATGATAAGGTATGGTAATCGATGGATGAGATTAATTGAAAAGAAAAGAGATAAGGATGGGAAGGATGGACCAAAACTCAAGAAATTAGTTGAGATTTAGGGCTTAGCTAAGAAGAAATAAATTAAATAATGACAACAATTATTTAATATAAGGGAGGTAAAATGAATAATTAAATAATTAAAAAATAATTATTTAATTATAGAAGAAGGATAAGGTATGAAATATTAAATAATTGAAAACAATCATTTAATAAAAGATGGAGAGAAATGATAAATAATTAAAACTAATTATTTAATTATGGAGATAAGAAAATAATAAATAATCAAATAAATAGGATTTATTTAATTATGAAAGGAAAAAGCTAATGAATAATTAAATAAATTAAAATGTATTTAATTATAGAGGGAAAAAGGTTGATTAGTGATAGTAATTTAAATAAATTTGATATTTATTTAAACTAATCAAGAGAGGAATAAAGATAAATTGAATTAATTAAATAATCAAGAATTATTTGATTAACAAAAGAATATGACATTAGGAAATAATTAAATAATTATAATTATTTAATTATGCAGAAAAGAAGACAAATTAGTGATAAAATGTTGCTTGCAAGCTCAAGACATTTTTTAGTGTCTACATTTTGCCCCTCTTTCACATAATACGATTTTGAGTGTTGTGTCAAAGAATAATTAGAAAATTAGCCCGGGATATGCCCCAGTGTGCTCCGATGGATGCTGGATAGGATAATGCCCCATTGGAAAAACTGACAAATTTTCAAAAAATTCCATAAAAAATGGAAAATTTACTGAAAAAGCTAATTGGATAGACTTAAATGAATTGACGATGAAAAACTTGGATCAAAAGTCGATCTAGGGCTTCATATTTGTTTTCAAAGGCAAAATTTGATGCAACAAATTATGCAAGGAGGGGCCTTGTTAGGTAAAATTAGGTTATAAACATACCCTAGGGGGGGTGAAAATAGGTCATTTGTGCACTTTCCCTTAGACATCTAGGAGCTCTAGTTTGGGATTTGTTGTGGAGCTCCTGCCAAAATTTTGCATGTACCAATTGCTGCTCATAGGAGATACCGAGTATGATCATTCAGGCATGAGGAGGGCTCAGGTGGAGTGGAATGTATCTAAACCTTGCTTCATGATTTTCTCATTTTTAGGGCTCAAAGAAGGGAAAACAAATGTGGTGCAGTTTCTATTCTACAACTATTATCGAGTTCACTACAACCGTGGTGCCTTACACTGCAATTACAAAGTGTGACATAATAATTTTATGGAAATGCATAGGTATTACACATGCATAATCTACTTGCAAGTGTTTTTAGCACCACAATTGTGTTGGTGCGATGCAAGTGTAGGGTGAAATGATGCAACTACAAAAGTGCACCGTAAATGCATGAAAGAGTGACACAATTATGAAAATGCAACATAATTGTGAAGTATGACTCATATGAATGGTAGTGCGATGCATCTCACTGATAGGATAGTTTGTGCAATGCTTGAACCAATTTTGGAAATTCAATAGATCAAATAGGATAATTTAGGTGTTATGATTAACATGATTCACTTTTTGTGAATGCAGGTGAGACTTGCCCCTATATATATGCAAGAGAGTCAACCAGCCATGTTTTCCCTTCGAGATCATCTGATTGTGGAGGATCAAGATACACTTACTACATTGGGCTTATACCATGTGACTTTCATGCATTTTGTGTGGGCTAATCAGGGTCTTCTTATAGCACTGGTGGAGAGATGGCACTTGGAGATGAGTTCCTTCCATCTATTAATTGGTGAGGCGATAGTGACATTAGAGGACATTTGGAGGATCTTGCGGCTTCATATTCATGGGGAGCGAGTAGTCTATGACATAGTTGAAGGATTGGTGGCTATGCGACGGGTGTTCAAGACATATTCCTTGGTGGAGCTAAGGGTCGAGGATTATGAGATCAAGTGGGATACCCTAGTGAATAGGTACCATACGCTCATTTTTATGGTATACTCAATGATTGTGGGGGTGGTCATCCTAGAAATACATGGCCATGGGTTTCCAATGGGGTAGGGAGATGCTTGAGGGAGTGATGGAGAGAGAGACAATTTATGCTTAGGGACCCTGCCTCTTGGCCATGTTGTACTTCCAACTGCATGATGTAGCATATTGAGATGGAAAGAGCATCAGTTGTAGTACCACACTACTTATGGTATGGGCATGGAAGCACATTTTCATGTTTCGACCACCTGTTGATAGATACTTGGCTCTGGGATTTCCTTATGTTTATATCTATGGACGAGTTGTGATACAGATTCAAGTAGGGGATGTTGGCTACCAGAGGCATGCTATTGACTTGCTTGATGGCTTCACATGGTGACCCTATAGAGGCTATGTGGGTAGGTATGATGATGTAGAAAACCTACCCTACTGTCAAAATACACAATATCTGATTGGACGCATGGTGCTCACACGAAACATCATTGAGTGACACTTGTTAGAGAGGGTCCTATGATAGTTCAGAGAGCAACAAGGAGTGTCAGTGGGAGTAGGAGAGTATGTCAGGTCAGTGAGAGGTCCCATAGTGGGGGGACCATGGTCAGTTTCCAGGTGGCCATGTAGGAGATTAAGGGATTATAGCCTATTCAGTGGGGTGCAATGGCCAATGTGGCCAATGCGAGGACCGGCCTAGAGTATGCCACATGGTGGGATACCCATATACCTACACCTTTCATAGACTCAAACTAGCTAGCACTAGTAGAGCAGATGGGAAAATGACCATGGGGGACACTATGAGGACGAGGGAGAGGAGGTTGAGAAGGTGGTGATGGGTATGGACATGGAGATGATGGTGCAGATGGAGGTGGGGGTAGAGGTGATCGAGGTAGAGGGAGAGATGATAGGGGTAGGTAGGGGAGAGCAGATCTACCAACATGAGGAGCATAGTGGGTACCATAGAGGATGCCACCTATTTAGGATGAGGGAGAGCTGATGGAGGTGGAGATAGAGAAGGTGATGGATGAGGAGGAAATTTCTACAAAGGAGTAGGTAGCTAGGGATGTTGCTATTTAGGAGGAGGGCCTACATGATATTCTTGTTAGGGTGGTGATTATTGACGATATTGAGGATGAGGATGAGGATGCGGGGCAGGGTCCCTAGGCACAGCTATAGGAATTTTAGGAATAATTCCAGATGCAACAAGCATAGGTAGAACAAAAACAAGATTTATTGGGATAGGTTCAAACATTCACAACTGAGATGGATCAAGCAGTTATATGAGCACAAAGAGCAGAACAGATATCCATTGACTTTGTTTTTATAGTAAGCAGCCCAGTTGTTGTGTTTGTAGATATGATGTACTAAGCCAATAGAGAGCTCAATATTACAAGGATCTTTATGAGTGTATAGTGCTAGAGGCTACTAGGGCACCCAACTTTCATAGCCAAATTCAAAGTAGGACACATTCGCGTAGGACTCAGAGCATCAGGGGAGTTTCACAAAGACAATCAAATCCATATCACTGATCCTCAAGATCAGATCATATGAATGAGAGAGCACCTACTCCCTCTAGTGATAGAGGCAGCACATGTTAGGCCTATTTCCTTATATGCATTTAGACACTTATACTTTTGATCAAGCCTATGAGCTCCATTTTTGATATATATCATGATATTGTATTGTGACACGATTTTTTGATATATATGTGAGATAAATGATTTTGGCAGTGACTACATGATGTGTTTGATTCCATATCCATGCTCCTTATGTTTCTCCATGTGACAGATTTATGTGATGTGATGTTATGATATACACCTTATGGATGTGTGATGCTCCTTATATGATGTGTTTTTATGGATGTATGATGTTTGGTTTATGATAATACATGTTTATGATATATGAATGGATGCACATGATTTTATTGTATGTTTATGTATGTTATGATGTATGGACAGATGTAGATGATATGATTTCATGGATATGTAGGATGATAGTATGTTTATGACATGCTTTTATGTGATGCTTATATGGATAATGATACTACATGATGCAATGCTATTTATGTTTTTATTTTCTAATGTCATGTGGATGACCTAATATGCATATGATGATGATCCCTATAATGTTCTAACGTGATTTTGGATTCAAGATGATACTACTAATGTACTTATTTTTGTGTGTCACAACACACTATCAAGATGAATGCGGGGATTAATAGATAGGATGTTAGTGTGCAGATAAGTTAGCAAGGATGGAAAATAAAACAAATGAATTGGGACTACTATCTTGAGATCTTGCTAATAAATGACCAAGCTTTGATCTTATTACATAATTATCATCACAAAACTTATTATGGCAATGGATATAGAACACCAAGATATGACATAGACTTTGGTGTAATATGTTATCCCTTGCAAAAAATAGACACACAATAGACAAGGAATGTAATGACACACAATAGACAAGGAATGTAATGACACAAAATAGTAACCATAGAACCTTGTCGGAATATATGAGGAAGTAACCACAAAGCGTGTTTTTTATTATAAGTAAAGAAAGTTTTGAAGGGACCCAAAAACCCTTTACAAAAAAGAAAGTTAGTTTAAAACATAATCAAAAGCAGACAGAGAAACCAAACATAAGCAAAAAACCAGCCAAAAAGAAGGACAAAACCATAAACCAACTATAGATTTTTTTAAATATATGTAGCTTCCAAATCATTATCAATAATCTTTTGATGCATATTCATGACCTATGTTATCTCCTTTGCAAGGAACTCCATATTCTTCTTGGTTTTATTACGAGTCCAAGTGCATGGACCCTTCTCACTGATCTCATCTTTCGGAGCACTATGGAGATCCATCATGCCACCAATAGCTTCTTTCACATCAGATGAATCTCCTGTCTACTGCCTAGCTTTCTCATTAAGAAATTGTAGCCCCTCAACTTCATTAGATATAGCAGTCTTACTAGAATTGATCACCCTTTCTAGGTTCTGGTAAGCTCTATCTATTTTGTCTTCCAAGACTAATATTTTGAATTCAAAGTCTCTTTTTAGCTTCAACATTTCATCAGTCACAATCTTCAGAGCGTCAACCAACTCGTTCACTTGATCTTCGATGGAAGACTCCTTAGGAAAAGGGGAACCCGAACATTGTTGACTAGAGAGTGAACCTTAACATTAGTTAGGTTTAGTTCATTAAACACCCACTTAAAAGTCTAAAAAAAATTAAGGAATTGTCTCTATAAATTCTTAACATGTTGGGTAGATCCTCCCTGTTACAGTTAAAATTATCCCTATCATCTACCAAATCCTTCGAAGTATCCCTTTTATCCTTCTCATTCTACAACACATCCTTTCCTTTATTACCATCATTAGGAACTTTGATTCTGCTCTCAAACCTCTCAATCTCAACAACCACATTAACAACTGCTCCTACACCTTCTCATTCTCTGACAAAAATCAACCCATTGGGTCTCAACATTGGGAGTATCAATAGGATTAACATTAACAGTTTCCTCCCAGGTCAAGCAAACTTTTCCCTTTACCTTTTTCTGATAACTCCCTTCCTTCAAGCACATCTTCCTTTTCCTACCCAACGCAGGGGACTCCACTTCCTCATTCACATTAACATTCTCCTCCACCTTCTTAGTTCCAGAGGTAAGATCATCACCCTTCAATTTTAGTTTCTTAACAGCAAGGGTTGAGAGCTTTCCTAATTTAACCCTCTAGGTGTCAGTGAAATCTTCAAAACCCTCCACCTCCTTACTACCAGTGATATAATTTTCAGAATTAGATGGCTTAGAATATTTAGCCTCCTTTTAATGCTTACCCTCAAAATACTTAAGAGGCTCCAAAAGAACCTCCATAGACGCTTTCGACCCAACAATAAACTCCTTAGATCCATAACCCATTTTGGACCCAGTATCATAATCATAATCAAGCTTCTTATGGCAACCTTTAGAAATCTTTTTGGGCTCATCAAGGATTGAGTAGCACTTGGTATATTCCATAATTAGAAGAATTGATCCCTCATGTAGGACAAGGTTCTTAGGGTTCATTTTATGGTCTTTTATACCATTTTCAAGGGAGGAAAGAAAATAAAATGGGAAAGAAACCATTTTCTTATGCCTACAGTGATTTAACAGAACAAAATGGTAGATAGAAAGAAGAGAGAAGCGAACGTCAAGAGTAAAAAACCTCATGATTTCAGCAGCCACATCACCCTAGACAGCCTTGATGAGCTACGAGAAAATCCTCCACATTTCCTTCTCCAATTGACTCCTTTCATCATCCTTAAAGAAGATAGACATTGTAGCACTAGACTCTTTCTTTTCCCTATAAACTTTCCTCCCCTCAGTAGCCAAACCCATGATATTACCAATGAATTCTTCAGTAATATTGAATTCCATCATGAACACCCTCAAGACTTTGCTTTTCCATCCCTTGAAAAAATCCTACGATGCCTTAGGTTTGAATCCATGAAAGTCTTTCAATATAGGGAGTAACACCCACAACCTACAACAACCCCCAAACCTTCTTGTTACTCTTGTAAGAGTCACGAGAAATTGGCTCAACACGATTCCTCTCGCCTCCCATGAAAACTACAAAGACAAACCAAAGCAACTTCAAGTATTTATAGAGGATACAAAATAGAAGAAGCCTTGAGAAAGAGAAGGATTTACAAACACCCACAATTCGTGTGGGAGAACCGAAGTGACGAGGAAATAATTATTCTTGAATGCATATCTTTACGAACCTCTGCCACATCATTAAAATGCATGGAGAAGCCACTTAAGAAATCACACTTAGATTTCAAATACCACATGAGAAACAAAATGTGATTTAAAAAAATCATGAAGGGTACCCCTCCTCAAATGGTTTGAATATAATGATTGAAAATTGATTGGGCGTTGATGGGGGGGATTCTCTTCCCAAACTTTATACTTATGAACCCGATAATTAGAAAATTTATCCGCAAGGCAATTTCCCTCCCTATAAATATGGGATATGAAACTTTGATCAAAACAATTCAAAATTTCCAAAGCATCAAGAATAATAGGCTTGACAAATCAAGGAGGGGTATACTTTTTAAGGTTGTTGATAACATTTAAGGAGTCACCCTCTATCCAAACCTTGTTGAAGCCTTTAGACTGAGCCATCTTCAGACCATGGTATGAAATTGAAGCTTAACTACAAAGCATGTTAGTCCTGATGCAAGAAAGCGTTAGATGACCTCTAGCTTGCATAGGATATTTTGATTATGCAAAGTGGAACCTCACTCACACACAAGGAACCTAGTTGCCCTAGTCATATTGCCAAGATAGACTACAAACATAAATAAAAGAGAAAAAGATCATGATCCATCATCGCTCTTCTCATCACTTGTAGAATTCCTTGAGGCACATAATAACATGACCAAAGATAAATCAAATGAAAAGATAAGACAAACTGGACCAACGAGTCAACAACCATTTAGATATTTTTCCAAATTGTATGATCAGATTATGGATAATTATAGTGTCTAGTTTAGAGAAAAGAAGCATGTCGTATAAGACCAGGGATTTTGATGATGCAATATCTTGTATAAGAAACTTGATAAGATTCTAGATAAATTCTAGTTTCAGAAATGCAGCATGTCATATAAGACCAGGGATCCCAACGATGCACATCATGTATAAGACTTTTTGATAGCTAATAAGGATTATTCAATGTTTACTAGGTAGGTACCTATGTTTTAGGAAATTGATCTATTTCGATTAGAGGCTAGTTGGATATCTTGATCCATTTTTTCATGGTTTGGCTAAACTCAATTCTCTTGTGCAATGATTTATTGTTTATGTATGACCAACATGTCAACCTTAGCAAGAGACAACTTATTACGAGGTGATGATTATGATAGATGGAAGAGAGGCGAGAAATATAGAAGAGGAAGAGAGAGAGAGGCAGAAGAGAGAGCGGCAGAGAAGAAAGAGAGAGAGAGCACCCTGGCGAAAACCCTGGCGGGATTTCGACCGAATTTCAGGCCTATCGGATGATGGCTCTCCCCACGAAGTGCACAACGAAGTTTGACCAACTGGCGAACCATGGACCGCGATGGCGATGGATCGTAATAACCAGCGCGAAAACCCATAGACTAAATCCGCTTCTGGCTAATCGTGATGAAGCCTTTGCCTGCCAGAATTCATATTATAGATGCGTAGTTCAATTACTCGACCTGCTGGCTTACAGACCCATTTTGATGTTTTCGATATTTGGATCTTCTAATGTTTTGATTTTGATTTTCATAATATTTTAATTTTTGGGATTTTTTCTTTTTTTAATTTTCTTTATTGTTGAACCATGTTTTGGGGATCCCTAAATGATAAGTGAAGAATTTCCTCAATCGTGAGCAGACCAAAGTGAAATAGCATTGCCACCAAATAATTGGATGTTATTTAATTAATCGTGAGGAATAAAGTTAGAGTCAGGGATCATACAAATGCCGTAAATGAAATCTATTTAATTGGTCGGAATTTGATGTTAGGCGACCGTCAGAATTAAATAAATGGGTAGTTTTCACTTAATTACTAAAGTAAATTAGGTTTTCTAATTTCATTAAATAACAGTTTATTTAATTTGTTAAAATGATGAAATTAATTAGATAATGTACAATGCATCGTCCAATTAATAGAGGAATTTAGGGTTTTTGATGTGAAGTGTGGTGATATTCGATGATAATGATGTCGATGATGAGAATATGTCATTTAAGGTGTGCGATAAGTGTTAGGTCAATTTTACATGTCTACAACTATGATAAAGGTATGTCCTTTGGAAAGGCCAAGGATAATCTTGAGTATGAAGTTCTTGTGTAGGAGCTTAGATAAGGTTACTATGTTGTTGACATTGGGGCATTTCTTGATAAAGGCAAAGGATTCTTGCTCCATCATTTTCCAATAATAACCCATGTGTATCATTTTATGCACTAGAGATTTACCACCAAATTATCCACCCCTAGAGCCAAAATGGGCTTCTTGAAGGGCAAGGGGTGTCTCTGACTTAGTGATACACCTAAGAAGGAGACCATTATAAGACCTATGATAAAGAACATTAGGTAAGATGATATAATGAGTTGAAAGATTTCATATTCAAGAACAAGTGTTCTTACTCGCATTGTTAGGAAAGTTTCTAGTTTTTAGATAGTTATAAATATGGGGATATCATTCCACTGAGTCTATATGAGCACACATAAGACTATCAAGCTTAGGTTTATCTGAGACAACAGAAGAACGGAGAATTTGGACGACGAAGTGGTACTCATGTGTAGTATATTTAGGGCATACAAGGGAGGTAGTCCTTGCCATTTCATCCACATGAAAATTTTCTCTCCTTGGGACACTATCAATGGTATATAAATAAAAGTGACTAAGCAAGGTTAAAGCCAAATCTTGATATTGAGACAAATTATATTGCTTAGCACGATATGCTCCTATGATCTGATTTACAATTAATTCAAAGTCACCATGAATATATATATGTTTAATTTTAGAGGCTAGCATGGCATGTAAGCTAGCAATGAGGGCTCTTTACTTAAGGATATTATTTGTACAATGAAACTCTAACTGAGAGCAAAGAGGAATCGCCTTTCCTTGAGGTTAAATAAGAACTAAACCCACTCCAAAGCTAGTTTGATATATCGATCCATCAAAGTACATCTTCTATATAGGATTGTAGTTCAAATAAAATAGGCTTTCATTTGGGAATAGGTCTAGGTTGGGGTGCTATTGTGAGGAGCTCATTGTACCTTTCGTTCATAATCTTGACCTTTAATTTATTTTTATAGTCAAACTTTAATATTGAACCAAACAACATCACCATTTCATCAGCCTCCCAAAATGTTTTTGAAAAGAAGCACTAAGAAGAAGGCAGAAGATCAAATGAGTCAGCTATGGCATTGATAGGAAGTTCAGATTTTTACCAAAGATGAGAAAGAGACAGAGTCTTTCCACAAAGTAGTCATATTAATCAAACATGAATAAATGTAATAGACTGGGGTTCTTCCTTACCATTGGTCATGTTAAGCTAGTAAATTTTCTAAACCATGAGGTTAATGCTAAAAAGATAGTGTGTGGGTCTATCTCTTGCATAATCACATTATAGGAGGACATCCAAGGTTTTACTGACTTAAAAATCATGTCTTTAATTATCATCCCACTAGCAATATTTTCTCAAAAGTGACAATAGCAAATATCAACTAATTGAGATATGAATTCAACAATTTCTTGAATAATACAAATCATAAAAAGCTGAGAGACAAGGTCTTAGGAAGTGAATTGTATCAGATCTTATTTTGTATTCGAGACTTTAATTCCAAAGCATGAGAGAAAAATAAATCCCAAGAGCTAAATAAAATGGATATTCATGTCAGGGAAATATTCTAAGAGTGGTTTGAATATCATCTGAGATTTGAAGCTTCCACAGGGTAAGATGAATACTCTTGTCGATCCGATCTAAAGTTATAGTTTGAAGATGTCATTGACATAATCTTCTAAGTTTTGATGAATGAAGTCATGAAAGATTAGACATTCATCACACGTTTATAGGTTGCTCCAAAATTCTTTAACCCAAACGACATGACTACATAGCAGAAATTACCCCAAGGGGTTGTAAAGTCTATCTTGTATTTATCTTCCATATTAATAAGGATCTTATTTTATCTCAATAATCCATCCATAAAGGAAAGTAGGGCATGGCCTATAATCGAATCTACAACATATCGATATTCAAAAATGGAAAATCGTCTTTAAGAGAAACTTTAATAAGGTCACAAAAGTCTATGTAGATATGAATACGACCATCAGGTTTACTAACGGCTATGATATTTGAAATCCAAGGTGAGTATTCAATGAGACAGATAAAGCCAGCTTTTAAAAGCTTTTCTATCTCATTCTTGACTAACAAGGCAACCTTGGGATTAATTTTACAAATCTTTTGTTTAATGGGCTTGGCATCAGGATGTAGGATGATATTGTGAACCACTATGGAAGCACCACTACCAAGAATATCCTCATATGACCAATAAAAGATGTTGGGATAATGATGTATAATGTTAGAATGTAATTTAGATTATTCCAAAGAAAGACACTTCCCAATCTTAATTACCTTATCAAAATAATTTGGATCCATGAGGACATTAGAAGTATCTCCCTTTGTAGTGTCCCTCCGTTTCAGTTGTTCTTGACATTCAAGTAAGTAGTTCTTTTTGGGTGGTAGTGTCGTTTTCGTTGTTAAAAGTGTTTTTTAAATGTGGTTAGTCGAATTGGTAAGGTCTTGATGATTTTGTGACTGTATTATTTAATTTGGTTTGAGGCGATGCTATAACACTAGTACTATGATTAGATTTGATGAATCAAAATTAATTTAATTATAAGGTCATTTGATTTATTTAGAACTAAATAAAGAATTAGATTTATAAGAAATGTTAATTATATTATCATTGGAAGTAAATGATTGAATTTAATTTTAAAGTGAGAAAATATTAAAATTGGAACTTAAGCTTGAATGATTGTAAAAGCAAGAAAGGCAATTGAAAAAAATTAAAAAAATTAAAAAAAATTAAAAAAAATTGAAAGTAGATATCTTGTTACTAAATAAAGATAAATTAGATTTTAATTGGAAATGGAAATAAAAATAAATAAAATATTAAAATCAATAAGGATAAACGATGAAGTGAAAGAAAAGAAAACAATGAATAGAAAGTTTCACATGCAAGATCTTTCCTAATTGTGAAGAGATCACGGAAAAAGAAACTCGAAGGTTATTGGAGATTTTCATTTGTTTTTGTGATAGATTCTGGCTTTTAAAAAAAAAGGATCTTTTTGGGAAAAATCAGGGGGGAACGGAGTAGGATGCAGGGTTTTTAGTTTTGGGAATTACACGGACTGCAGGAAAGGTTGATCTGATTTCGTGAGCAGAACCAATGGAGGAGGGGAGGGGAAGTGACGAAGATTTTATTTTCAACAAAAAGAAACCAGTGGTGGCGAAGGAAGCTCTCAGTATGCTTGGCTCCAGATTGCATACCATGACGAAGATAAGAATCAGGCTTCCTCTAGGGTGGCGATGAAGTTGTTTCAACGTACCATGTGGATTAGTTATGGGAATGTCACCTAGTTCATATACATTCGTCCTCATGCATGATGTGAATGGCTCAAGTAAGTATCTGACCTCAAGTTTCTCTCTTACCTCTATCCACAAACAATGTTTCCTGAGACAAATTTCCTGTTATTTCTAATTGCATGCAATACCTTTGAAACTATTAATGAATAGTCTTACTGAGCTTACTCTAGGAAATAGATAGGTCACTCTTTTAGTGAGGTGAGACCTCAGTGAAAGTATTTGTTTTTAAGAAATGATAGCATACATATTCTGACAGTAATGTATTCCATGAGATCACAATTCCTTGAGACATCCTATCGAACAATTCATGTTCCCTGCCCATGATGCCACATTTTTCAGACCTTCTGTCAAACTATTCCCGTGACTTGTTTTTGCCTCCACTCTTTGTATGCATGTCTTTTGGGGAATCCACAATATTCAAGCTTTTAATGGGAATCCCATACCATGTTTCAAAATATAAAGAAAACAAAAAAAACAAAACCACCATATTGGCGCAGGCAGGGAGGATGCGGGTAAAGGTTGCAAAAATTGGCTTTATATCTGTCGATTGCATTTGCTTGGAAATTTTGAAAGTCTTGAAACAAATCTTTTTTTTTGCTTATCCTGCAATCATTGCATTTCATGAGATAACGTCATTTTTCTCTAGTCGTTTAAATTTTCCTTAAAATTTCTTAGCCTTTTCATTAAATATGATTCGTCCTTATATGGTAGCCAAGCACCTATGCTTCCTCGAGGTCCTTGGCTTTTGAAATGGTACCTATAGAGTCATCGACTGATGCTCTCATTGTTCCCTTCGCCGAAATTTGCGCTATCCTCTTGAGCTTTATATTCATTGTGCAATGGCCTTGGAAAGTTTAAATGCAACTTAAGGTTTGGATTCAACTATCTTCCTACATATATTTTGTTGAGGCTTAAAATAATCTCTCTGATTTCTTTGTCAACCTGGCTCTGCCATCGCACCTGAACATAATAGGAATTTTAAAGATTCAAATAATCTGCTTGAATCTTCTGACAATCTACCGCACTTGCAGCATTTGAAAATAAGATATTGTCAATTTCTAATAAAATAAAGAGCTTTCCATTGGTCGTGGTGAAGTTTAATTTCCAAACTTCAACTTGAGCGCGTCTCTGGAAACTCACTGCCAAACAGAAATGCGTTAAGTTCAAAAAAAAGAAAAGTTGTACATTATTTCTCCTATTCTTAAGTCACGTATTTGCACCTCACCTGTCTCCTTCCCTTTAGTCTTGAGGAGAACATTTGGGATTTGATAATAATACAAGTAGATGGCGATATCTCCAAATTCCAATCTTCACTTTCTAAGATACTTGGCAACCTGTCACACGTACAACATTTAGAGTTGAGGCATTGTATAGAATTAAATAACCTCTTTGATTCTTTTGTCTATCTAATATAGTCGTAGCACTTGAAATCAATTAGAAGTTTTGAGGTTTACATAATCTCCCTGATTTTATTGTTAACATGTCTCAGCTGCGGCACTTGAACATAATAGGAAATTTAAAGGTTTAAATAATCTCTTTGATTTATTGTCAACCTGTCTCAGCTTTTTGTGCGTATCTCAAAAAAATAGTTTGGTTCTTTGGTTAATAATATTTTCCTTGGAAATTTTGTTTAAACCCTTCATGATTTTGTTAGAAGCGCATGCCTGTTACCAAGCTCTCATTTTCATTCTCATAATAGATGGGAAGTATGAACATATGGTAGACAAGGTTTAACTTTTAGGTCGAATATAATAGCGATGAGGACATATAGGAAATTATTTTGTAAAATTTATTAGGTATAAGTATCAAAGATGAAATTTAGTATAAGAATGTGGATCCAAGATTAGAAGAATTTATCAATAAGTAAATTAGAATTACTCTCCTTTGATAAACCAAGGACTCTTCCATAGTTGCTGCATAACATAAGTTAGTCTCCTTTGTGGTGTATGTTTGGCATTTGGTATTCTATCTTCATATGAATAGGTATGTAAATATACCCTCATTATGGAGATAAAATATTGAAGCAAGGTATTTAGTGAAATATTTGTATAGTGAAGTTATGGCTCTTGTAGGATGAGATTTTAAATCACTTAACTACATTAGTTATATTTTAGAATGAATAAACATATATTATTATAATTTGTAATGCCTTTTAGTAGGAAGGACATTTGGTTGAACTCGTTGCTTTCGATCAATTCTCTTAGAATAACAAAAAAACCAATATGAATTAATGAAGACATATATTTTCTAGAATATTGAGTTCATAGTACTCCCTTATAATGGAATTGTAGAATTAAGGGAATAATAATTCAATTTAGGAGTTTTAAATTAAATGTTGGGGATTGTGAACTCAAGTAGGTATTATATATATGAATGCTTGTTTCTTAAATTATGAGAAATGTTTAGTGTGGTCTAGTATTTAATTAAGGAAGTAGTTAATGGATTTTAAAATTAGTTAGGAATAAAAGAGAATTGATTTTATTATATGTAGTCAAAGAAGAATTTATTTATAAATAAAATAGAGTAGAAATGTATAGATTGTTGAATTCCTTATAATTCTAATTGTTGAGTATCGCGTAATATGGGTGTTTGTACTGAACTCTTAAATAATGCAATTGTGTATCTTTTACCATGGTTAAGTATTGTAGTAAACTCTGTTTGACCTAATTATGGTAGTTTTATAAACTTGAGTCAACGAAACAAATTGTCCCTTGAATTGAGTTTTCATTCTTAATTATTTCTTTTGGATTGTTAGTTAGTGGATATCTTTATGACAATCTGAGTTTCTATTAAATGAGGTTATTATATGGATAGTTATTTAGAACCTTGAGATTGTAATTGTTTTGGTTGTTGAGTAGGATGGTTTCTTTTAATTGAGAATGTGATTAGATAATTGTTGTCATTTCCATGTTGCTGATTTTATGTATGTAATTTTTGTGCCACTGTAAGGGGTTCTTGTGAGGAGAAAATTGAGGTCTCCCGTGGAACGCCTAGTTGGTGGCTTTTGGATGTTGAGTGATTTTTGTTGATATGTGGATTGTATTTGTGTTTTAGGGTTGATTGATTTGTGGATGGGTCTTGATGAATCTTCCTTTTTGTGGCTTTTCTGAGTTAATCTCATATTTGAGGGAAATTTTATCCTTGCGTTGGAATTATTGGGGAAAAACTCTTGTTGCTTCATTTTACCCTCGTTTGTGGGTTGTCATTCTTTTGGTTTCCAGAGGCTTGAGATGATTGACAGTTGATGTTCTCTCTTTATGTGCCCTTGATGTGGCAAGTGTTTTGATTTCATGTTTTTAAAAGGGTTGTACGAGAATTGTTGAGACTTTGATTATGTGTTGTTAGTGAGATGGGTAATGCCTCACATGTTTTCTGTTGTGATCTAATGTTCTTTTTATGATGTACAACCCTTGGATTTTGGTTTATGTTTGTTGGGTCTCTAGGGAGAGTGGCTCTTCGTGGGGGTTGGCGCCTCTGTTAAGAGGAAGTGCATAGGAGAACCCACGTAAGAGTAGTTAAACAAGTGATAACCTAAAAATAGAATTTAGGGGATGGGTAGTAAAACACACAAGATAATAAATATTGGATGCCTCATCTATGCATTAGGGCTATCATAGACTAATGATAGACTGAGAAGGTCGGTCGCAAAGTCATAACCTTGTCCCCATGAGAGGTTATTGGCTCCGCGATGAGCTACCCTATGGTGTCGGCGCTCTCAAGCAGGGAGGAAGAGCCGGGGAGATCCCACAGAGCTGGGGTGCTGGCTTCCCTGCTGGAGGTGTAGCGACCAGTGAGATCCCATGAGGTAGCTATGCGATGACACTCACTGGGGATATTCCTGTGCCTGTTCCCTTGGCTGGCTCTTGGGGCCTCATTTTGCACAGCTATCTCAGCCTTGTTTCAAAGTGTTTCATGATCATCCTTTCGTTACTTGTTTACCGTTATTGCTTTGATTTATGTGATGATATTTATTACTTTTAAGTTCTTATGTTGGACTCTTGGATGTTGCTGATTATGTCATTGTAATCCTTTGGAGTTTTATGTGATACTTTTGCATGATGTTGAGTCTTGTGGTTCCCTATTTGGATGTTCTTGGTTGTGGTCTCTTTCTTGTTTAGCTCCTAGCACGGGGGGTGGGTCTTCGGACTCACATGGTCGGGTGGAACGTGCTAAGCACCCCATTGGGTCCCCAATCAAGGATCGAGAGGTACGGATTGGTGCTGTTGCAGCGACTCCAGAGTTGTATCTGTCTTGGAGCCAATTATGATACTTTGTATTCATCTGTTCAGTTGTATCATGTTATCTTATTGTAGGGTTTTTGTTCATGTTTGGAAACACTTTTGTATCATTGTACCTCTTGAACATTGTACTGTAGTGTAACGCTAAACCTTGTGTGGATATTGGTTGTGGCAATTTTTATTCAATGTGTTGAGTTAATCATGTATATGTTGTATTTATGTACACAGATGGTTTCTTATCAATGATTTATCATGTATGTGTTATATTTGTTAATGTTTACTTTGTTATGGACTATATCTTTGACTTTTATTCTTTATTGTTGTTGTATGGAATTAAGTTCGTAATGTCTCCTCGTGTACCCCAAGGGACGTAAGTGTAAGAGAATTTGTTTAATTAAGTTTTATGACTTTTTATTTAATGTGCATCACATGTATGTTTAGAATACTTTAAAAAAAAAAAATGTGCAGTAATTATTGTTTAATTGTCCTTTCTGCTCGCATTTTAATGTGGCATTACTTAGATGATTAGTTGCAGGTCTCTACTTACAATGTTATGACTGTTTTTATAGCATAGTGGTGCACGGTATGTGGAGTAGAGTAGAGTATCTTGATGGTCTTGCAACATGAAGTCTTTGTTGTATCTTTGCTAATGATATGCCTCTTTAGTTTAAGAAATCTTCAAGTTGCAGGTCACTCATTTTAGAGATCTTTAGTTTCTAAAAAGAGTTCTATTAATAGACCATATTTATCATGTTACTAATAATGTCTGGAAGACTGCCATGTGTACCAAAATATTTTACACATGCCAAGTGAAATTTATTGTTGGTACCATGTATTTTTAACAGTGGAGAACTAATATAACTTAAAGGACATTCTTATTTATTGGAAAAGGGCTATTGTAATAGATATTGGTTATAATATCAACCTTTATCATTCTTAATGTGTGGGTTCTGCACATGCATTTAAAGGACTAAATTGTTTACTCTTTTTTTATTGTTGATCAGGTAAATCCAAGCAATGCTCCTTTAGTTGTTGGTCAGCTGCTTGATGATGATTGTCTCGAGGACTTCATCAAAGGTCTTATTCTTTATGTTTATTCTCTCCTTCCTGTTGAACCACTTGTTGAAGAATGCAAGAAAAAGGTAATGTATAAAATCTCCAAAGCTATTTTTTAATTTCCATAAGGTTTATATTAAGCTAACAGTTCTTGTTTTGTCTTTGTTTATTCCAGGAACCGACTTTGATTGTTGACACAATTTTTAGAGCATCTTGTGAGTGAAGGAAGTCAGGATGTACATGTACACAATGCATTGGGTAAAATCATTATAGGACCCTTAGGCTTCATTTTTCAAGTAGTTCTTTCATGTTCTGGAGCTATATAAGCAAAAAGTAGAGCATTGTAACTCAATTTTCTTAGTCACAGCACTGAGAAACACACTTTGTAACACATTTTTCAAAGAAAAGACACATATTTAAGTCTTGCATCTATTGTAAGAACACCTTTTCTCAATAAAATTTTAGTATTTTTCCTTCTTAATAGTGGTTCATTATGTGCAAATGAATGATTGATTATGTTTTTCTGTGTTTTATGTTTAAACCTCAAAAACATTGTCTCATTTCCAGTACTTTTAGGCAGAAATCAGTGAATACAAACAATTAAATAAACTACCAATTGACTAAATATACTACCAATTGACAGAAATCAGTGAATAAATATACTATGAATTGACAGAAATCAGTGAATAAATATGACAAAATATATGACTAAATCAATGACTAAAAATATACTACCAAATTGATCAATCAAAACAACCAATAAATGACTAAAAATGGTTTAGTCATAAATTTGGTCGTGTTATAAATGACTGGCAATAAACTACTAATGGTCACGTGACCAAGCTCAATGAATAAATATGACTAAATATATGACTAAATCAATGACTAAATTAATGACTAAATATACTACCAAATTGATCAATCAAAATGACCAAACAAATGACTAAAAATGGTTTAGTCATAAATTTAGTCGCGTTATAAATGGTTGGCAATAAATTATTATTGGTCACGTGAACAAGTTTAGTCATTTATATGCAATTTTTAGTAGTTTTTTTAGTCATTTATTTCTATTTTTCTACTAATGACGGTTAAACCAGAATAATGGATTATCACAAATGAGCATAACCATAAATTTTTATTTTTTAGGAAAATCTATAAAACCCTTGGATCCAAAGAATATGAATTCGAGTCATGCAAGTACAAAGCATCCACAAAACGAAAAAGTAGTTCAGAAACTCCAGGCCTTTTCAAGCCAACTCCACAACCACCAACATGCACATGCATCCAAGGGAGATAGACTGTTGCAGAATCTTCCATATCATCCAATGATCAACTCCATAGCCTACATGCAATTGGGGTAACAAAAAACAATACCTTCCAATACTAGGAAAAAACACTTAGTATAAGCACATTACTCCATAGTTGAAAAACAAGCTTCTCCATATCATCAAGGAGCCTCTCACATAGACACCGAATATGAAAGATTTGTTGCAACATAGCCAAAAAGCATAAAAAACACACCCCATGCATCAGGATTATACCGCTATCAACTAGGAGCTTCAAATCACAGCATTTCAATATGACTAACTCCACTTTCTGTCTTTTCCATCCTTCAAGTTGTGTGTTGTCTCCTAAAACTAAAAGAAAAAAGAAAAAACTTTCACTCACCAAATTATCAATCTTCAGTCGATTCCTTTAGATTTCCTCAAAATTGTCAGGCTAAAAAATCTTCACCTAAGGAGTGCCCAGAACCAGAAACGGCAAGAATTCTTACATGCATCATCATGCAAGCACATGCAAGCCACATGCGATTCCATGAAAGTACATGCAACACACATGCAAGTACATGCAACTCACAAACTTGCACATGCAAGCAAAAAGAAAATCCTAGAAGAAAGCTCTGATACCAAATGAAGGGAAATTGATTCATCCCAAAACGAACATCTGAAAACAGTAGGTGTCTTCGATAATTTATGTTTCTTCAAAGAACCTCAAAAAACACATACTACTATGTCATAAAGCGGAATCAAACATAGTTTATTTCCCACCATTAATCCTTAGAGGAAAGTTCATGCAATTTTAGATCTTGCATGATCAACCAGTTTCAACAACATGTATTAAACAAATTCAATAAACAGAATCATCAAACATGAAAGATAAAACAGAAGACATGAACAAAAAGATTTACATGGGGAAAACCCTTTTGGGTAAAAAACCCCACCCTCCAAAAGCATAGATCCATTGTATTATTCAGCAACAAAATACACAGTTACAATACAATTGCAGGCTCTAAGCCTTTACATGGAGATTTACATCCTATTCTATTTGGAGAAAATCTGACAGCATAACCCCTCTGAATTCAATCTCTCCTCTTATAACTCCTCAAGCAAAATATCATATTTATAGAGCTTACAATGCACAAATTAGACATTTCTAAATCGACTTCCAAAGGATAAAGATGCAACATGGAAAGCGCCAAAACCACTGCACACGCATAACGGTAAGTTTCTAATTGTCACCAAACTTGCACATACAAAACATGCACTTGCCAAAATAACTGCACCTCGAAAACTCACATTCCATGCAAACTCAACACAAAAATAAAAAATGTCTTCATGCATAACTCCACCTATAAAATCAACTTTCCAACTTAACTCCTCATCAAAAAAAGAAACTGTAAGTTGTAACTCACAAGACAATGTGAGAAAATTAGCAACATTTAAAAAATTAACGCTATGGAAAAATCAAAAGTTGAGACACCTTCATTTTCCTAACATTTTCTCTTGATCTCTAGATAGTATTCTCTACTTTAGTTTATAGTGCATCCTACCATGGACTCTATTCATGTTCCTTCTACACTTCTAGATCATGCTCTTCCTTTATTTAGATATGAATAGCTATAGTTTTGTGCTTATGTTTTGTTGGAAGTGATGTCTTTCAAGCGATGATGATGCAAACTAAATTTTTCTCAAATTAGATAATAAATTCATATTACACAAACACCCATTTTATGGAAACATGAACGTGACTCAATTCTCTCCAATCCACCAAATCTAAGAATGCCAATTTTGGCATCCACCGTTGGGTTTCAGCTCTTGGGAACTTATTTTTTATCTCTATTTGGATACCATTTATCATCCAACAAAAACCAGATTGTATTGCAGCTACAATAATGCATCCTCCTTGTGGCAAAGAATAATAGCAGGTCTTGGCTCACCAATTTTCATTTCTATTATCAAATCAATGCTTTAGTATGGATGATAAGTTCTGCTATGTACATGACGTCTGTTTCTATGGACCAAAACTTGCCTTCTTAAGTGTTGTGAAAATCTTTTCTTTCTACTTTTGATCAATGATGAAGACTTAGATAGTTAAGATTTGTGTGTAGATCTGATAGAGTGATCAAATACAGCCATTTCCTCTTTTGACCAGACTACCATAGAAAAAATGGTTTACGTGTTTTCTTGTCCCTTTCATTGGGTGAATGGACTAATTGTTTGTTCATCAAGTCAAGTCTGATCGATATAAAATGTCAAAAGTTGGGATCCACTTGACCAATCAACAAAGTGGTAGTGTTAGATCTTGTTAATTCAATGGTCTAGGGTGTCCCAGTTCAGATAGATGGGACACAATAAAACATTCCAAATTGTTTTATGCCATGCCATTCGTCTTAATGTTCTTAGCAAACTTAGGAATTTTCTCTAACAACGACAAGAATTTACATTTTCATACCAAGAATGCAAAGGGAGTTCATGATTAGAGTCATCGAAGAATGTTACCATTTATAGGCTTCTTGTTACATTGTCTGATTACAAATACAATATTGGGGAAGTGGCATCTAAAAGAGCCAAGTATTAGATAGGATAAGGATCATTGGCATGCCTGTTTTAGGCAAGTGGTTGTTTGTCTTAGCACGATAAAGTTCAAAATCATTTTTTTTGCTTTCTTTGTATCTGTGGATAATGTGCAATGATTTAGAGGAATATGTCATGGATAATATTAACTAATAATTTTTTAAAGGGAGTGGAGAGAGTCATATTGCCATTGACTCTCATCTAGAGTTCAACCATTGGTATTGTCAATTGAATTTCAATTATTTAATATTATTCTTGTAAAAAATTATGTAAAATTAACTTTATCTTTTAGGATAAGGGTGTATGGGAAAAATATATGAACATTAAAATATCTTAGATAAAATATCATCTAATTATAACGAGTATATTACATTTTTCTTGTTAGGAAATAATCTTCTTTATTCAAGAAGATATTTCAAGTCTTTTTAATATAAGATATATCAAAAGCTAATTTTTTATTGACATCCACATTTCTTGTAGATATGGAGAATAATATTCTTATAAGGAAGAAGAATGAAATAATTAAGAGGAGAATCAATTATGTCTTTATTTGTAGTTTATTATTATAGTATTTTTACATTGAGATTGTTTTTAGTTTTATGTGGAAGGGATGCTTCTCGAATTTAAAAGAAAAAGAACAGTCTCTTGATACAATATGAAAGCACTCACTACCCTTGTCTCAATAATTTATGATGATAAATATTTTTCTAAATCTAATAACCACAATAAAGTAAGAAAGAAAAAAAAATGAATAGGATAGCTTTTAGCTATCCAAGAACAAATTATTTCTAAAGATGAAACATTTGTAGTAATCTATAAAGATAGAGATATTGTTAATAGATAGTTCTTACTAAGATGACATAGTTCAATACTTATATTTTGCAATATCAAATTTCAATTTTATTTTATTTTTGTCTAATATTATGTCAAGCATTAAGTTCATAATTCCTCCAAATAAATTTAGCTTCTTCATCTAAAAGGTTGAATATAGAAACACAAGATATGTTACAAGTGAAAATGTATATTCAATAGGTAAATATTCCCAAGAGGATGTCATGATAATAAGCTACATAGATGGTTTTCACAACCATCTAAGTTCAATATTGTTCTCTAAGAATTAACATTCTTATTATATCAAAATGCACAAAATAGTCTATCCTCTTTTGTAAGGACACAATGACCTCAAGATAAGTTAAAATCCAAGGGAAAATAAATCTTCACATTCTTAGATAAGGTAGAACTACATTAACCTTCAAAGCATCTTTGGCTACTCTATTTTTTTCAATGTTATTTTAGCTTGCATTTTTTATGAGCTTCATGTATTTTCTAAAAAACTTTGATTTTATTGGGTATAAAGAACCTAATTATAATGGGTGGTTATTGTCTTAATAAATTGTTTGGGAACAAGCCTACAAAGAATAGCTCACACATTTCTTAGAGATTTATTTATATAGATTTTTTATTTTATACTTAGTAGATGACTATCTATTACTTAAAAGCATTAAAATTCATACCTACATAAGTTTGTGACAATCATATACCCCAATCATATTCTAAATTAAGTTGATTGATCATCATTTTTATGGGGTATTGACACAATCTTTTGAATAAAAGGCATATGTCTAGCACATATAGATGAATTACTTATTATAATAAAATAAAGTCAATAATTAAAGATAATTATGTTTATCATTTGGATTAGCTATATTCTATGATAACTTACAAATGTCTCAAAAAAAAATGTATAGCACTATAAGAAATGTAATACGATTAAACTAGTTGTTATTTCAACTAGTATTTATTTACATCTTAAATCTATCATATTAAAATACCAATCTTAATTTATAATAAGTAAATTTACCTTATCATATATGACCATATATTACCTATACAAGAGGTATTACATGTATAGAATATTATGTAACCACTAAAAATGGTAGATGAATATTTAATGTATATTAAAGGTTAATCAATTATGGTCTTTATTCTTACACCAAGAATAAAATTTATTTAATTATTGTGTTATTGACTATACTAGTGATCCTATTTATATTAAATATACCTCAAAAATATGCCTTCAAAATAAATGGTGTAGGTGTTATCACATTCATGGAGTGCACTTAAGCATCCACCATGTATAACTATTTAATCAAAGGAAGATTTCAAAAGAATCAATATTTAACTCCTTAGGAATCCTTGACACTTCTCCTCTCAAATAGCATTTTACCTTTGCAGAAAATAAGTTTGTGAATGTCACAAAACTTGACTATGAGCAATGCCTATCTAACAAATGTGTCCATATTTGGACAGGGAGTTGAACATCAAACATTTATTTTTTGTCTAAAATCATATGGTTATGATAAATTTCATAATCTTATGATGTTTTATGTCTCACCTTTTTCTATACAAACAAGTTTTGTTGTGTACATTATTCATCTTGTACATTGTATCATTATTGACGTAAAGTATTTTCATTTATACTCTCTTACATATAAAATATTTTTTGATGTTGAAGAATATTCCTATTCGTGTAAATTATTTGATGACTTCAACAAATTATTCTATCATTTCCTTTATAACCTTATAAACATAACAATTATTTAATACCATATTTAACACAGATTTATCATACACAATCGCCAAATAATAAAAAGGATGAAATAACTAATTTGCATGCAACCCTTACTCTTATAATTTGTAATTAAGACTAATAAGTTCTTACTTAATCTAGACCATGGATAAAAACTTGTCCTTCGGGGGTCAATCATTGATTTGATTTAAATCTCCACTCTGAAAATGCTTAAATACAAGAAAAAGAAGTTAAGCAAAGTACTAGTATAATTTTCAGGGTACTAAGTATAATAATATAATTCAAAAGCAATCTGATTTTCCCCATGACACCTGGCCATGCCTCTTTAAGAATGATAAAATCATCAAAAACATCATAAATCTTCTAAAAATCCTTAGTATTATTGTCAATCACAATCCAAAAACTAATACTTTTCAATGGCCTTTCTAGCATAAACAAGGTTTTCAACCAATCATTCAAATCAATTTTAATAATTCATAAGACTGATCAATCAATCTCACGATTAGTATAATTTCTTATCCAAATAATAACATTCACTAAAATACCAAAGTCAATGGTTTGTATTTTCTTGATAGACTTCATAAGACTGCTATACATTATCTACTGACCAATAATATCTATACAGCTGCTAAAAATTTATCCAGAGTTCTAATCAATGAAATACTTACAAATAGATTGTGATCTCGTCACAATAATATCAGATTCTTATCCTAAGGATTGTATGACTGAGTGTTTGTTCAATGAATGACATGTTCCAACAAGCATATTAAATACTTATAAATCCATTCATAATTATTGTACATCTGCACCTTTGCATTCAATGAAACCAAGACCATTTTTAACCCCTCAATAATGACCAGTACATCTTATATAAAAAATAAAATAAATGGTCTTTTTTCTTATGATTGATTTGTCCCTCCTTAAATCATTCATATTTATAAAAAAAAATCATCTTAAGATAGATTAAGTTCCAAAGAAAATAAGTTTGAAATAGTTTACATATAATTTGAAATAAAATAGAATAATAGAAAATAAAGATAATATGTAGTATTTTTATTTAAAATATAAAATTCAATAGTAATTTTTTTAATTATTACAAAAATTGAATTGTTCTTCAATACAATAATAAATCTCTCTTCACCCTTAAATATGTGCAGATATAAATTAGCACATCGAACAATTTTACACATGCTCTAAATTATGCAATGATAAACATGAATGCTTTAAAATAAAGACAAAAATGAAAACCCAAATTATTTTTCAAAATATACTATCAGAATAAAAGAAACATTTCTCAATCAACTTACTAGATTGATCTTTATACAGACTATTCAAATAAAAAATATACAACATTTATCCATCACTAAAATGATCCATATTATTCATTTTAATCCACAATCAACAATCAAATTGT
Organism: Sequoia sempervirens; assembly: GCA_007258455.2. NCBI lineage: Eukaryota > Viridiplantae > Streptophyta > Pinopsida > Cupressales > Cupressaceae > Sequoia > Sequoia sempervirens. Next base: position 32,471 of record VDFB02362809.1, on the reverse strand, counting down.
CAACATCTTTATGTTGAATATAATATAATAATTTACTGACTGCCTATCATGAAGGTAATCCATTCAAATAAATAGTATCTCCACATTATATTAAATTTCAAAAAGCTGACAGCTGCACATATGTACCTATATGTAGCTCATAAATTCACATGAACTCATTAATTATCATATGCTGAAATTTGAGTATAGTCTTTACTGTTTGTGGGAAATTTATTAACATGCAGATTACCAAACATTAAAAGTACAGATTCAATCCAGAGAGTTTGAGTCATTATATACTGTCCCTTCAAATATACGTTTGCATTTTCTTGGAAATAAAAGAAAGAAAAATATCAAGGTAGATGGTATTTATTTCATTTATAGATTCAATTGATATTGCGTAAATATATTTATATGTGAGTTTATGTTTATAAGATTTGTGTTTTATATTTGTTTATAATTTTTTTCAGGTTTTTATTTTTCCTATATAATGATGTCTTTGTAATCTAAAAGTTGTTTTGTTTATATTGTGTTGATCTGAAAAAATGAGTTATTAGACTAATCAACATTTACTATTCTTCAACTATTATTTATACTTTCAATTATATTGTAATGCTAAGATCTAATCACTATACAACATTAATTACAAAAAAAGAAAAAGTGACCATGTTTCCACTACTGTAAAGTTGAATTAATATACCTTCTTAACAACTAGCTCTAAAATATTAGTCAATCTCTATCTAAAAAGAGTAAAATCGTATCAAATATTATTCCTAACTATACATTGTAATAACATCTAACTTAATACAATTATAGATTCCTAGTTTGATGACTTTGAAAGCAATGTTATCTTTAATTTAAAGTAATCATTCCATTTACTAATTAGCTCAAACCAAAAGTAATAGAAATAAAAATATAAAAAGGAAAAGGAAAAGCAAGCTTATAACCTTCTTCCTAACTATTATTCATCAATCTTCATATGTGATATTGATATTTCACCATAATGACTATGTAGAGTCTATCTAAAAGGCTTGATCATTATAACAATGATAACATTAAAATATTATTTCTTTGATGGTATTAAAAGAGTTTAGGTTTCATTCAGACATTCAAAATAAAATCTAAACAATGTTGTGTTAAATAAGATGAAGCTAACAATCCTTTGATGGCAGTAAAAGAGTTTTGGGTTCATTCAAAAAAATTTAAAAAAAAAAATCTAAACAATGTTGTTTTATATAAGATGAAGCTAACAATACTTTAGCAAAAAACAATGACAACTAGGGCATAATGAGAACAATGAAAAATAAAATGGATAGGGCACAAAATTTATAAACATTCTCCACTAATTCAATGCTCCAATATAATTAAAGACAGTTACACAATAGTTAGGAGAGAAACACTTTTTATTCTTGATATATCAACACACACAATAAGATTCAAAGCCTCAAATCATTCAAATGCATTGGAAAACCGAAAAAAGTTATAGACTAAAATGGAAGTACCTGAAGCCAAATTTGATGACCAAAGAATGGGAGTTGACAATGAAGATTAGAGAATGACTTTATTGGGAACCACATGCCTAAATAATTTAGTGAAAGAAAAACTAAAATTGAAGTACTTGAAGCCAAATTTGATGACCAAAACATGGGAGTTGATGAAGAAGACTAGATAATAACTTTATAAAGGAAGAACTATTTGTTTACCACCAATTTGGAGACAGACAAGGTGAAACTTTGAAATTCCAACTCCTTGATGGTATTATTGATATCACTATTGAATGCTAAACTCAAATTGTAATTTTGTTCTTTTTAAGAGAGGTGCCAACATAAAAAAAAATTTAGTAGGTTCAAATGAATTGGGAAAATTGGGATTGGTAGATTAACACAATAAGAGGTTTGTGAAAAGGATATGTTTTGTGTAAGCTTAAATCTATTGAACATGCTCAATTCATACTAAAATATGGCACATGGACTACATGTGGATAATTATGTTACCTCTTGGATTGGAATTTTGAAATTCATTTTAACAATCCTTCTCTTCCATGGTATCCCATGTGGATAAAATTATTATATTTAAACATAGCATTTTGACCCTTGTTGAGGAATTTTTTTGTTTTGATCGGTAAAGGCAGGAAGACCCTGCATGATTTTATTTATTCATCAAAAAGGAAATACAACCAGCAGTTACAACAAAGAAAGGTTGTAGCTGAAAAATAACCCTGAAAACACCATAACACCCCATTCTTGAAAACCAAACTACCCTTCTTACCCCCTCTCAGGCATTACCATGGTCAACAACAGTTAAATATATTGCAGAAAACACCATACCAAAAAAAAATCTAAATTACTACCTATTTTCAACTCTTCTTTTTATCATGTGAACGAGGAATCATAATTAAACCAACATCCTTCTTTTTCTTCCTTTTTCTTTGGACCTTATGCCACACCTCTTCCTGATCATTTGTCCAAATTGGCTCATCGAAATCCTCATTTGGTACACCACTCCCCTCAAAAGAATTCTTGCTAACCCTCTTCGACCGCCCACCACCATCACCACTTTGGACACTCCCCTGCACCACCCCAGAAGAAGTTTTTGTTGCAGGCCCCGATTCCTTCTACAGGGGATTGATTGGAGTTGTGTTAACTATTTTCTTACCCAGATCAATCCCACCCAAATCCTCCTTTTCCACTAAATAGTGGTGGGGAGAAGCCTCTTTCCACCACGAAGCTTGGTTAGCCCTCTTGCGTTTGGAACAATGCTCAGAAAGATGGCCGGTGTTAAAACAGCTTCGACACCTAAATGGCAAACCTTCATAATCCAGCTGTTGATCCCAAACACCTCCAGAGTACTTCAAAGAAATGGTTGCAGGAAAAGCTTTTGTGATATCCATTTCAATCAAAATACAAGCGTATGTAGTGTGCAGAAAATTGAGTGAATCCTCATCAACACCCAAAAATTCTCCCAATGTGTTGCCGAAAGCTTCAAAACAAGGTTCAAACCAGAAGTGAAGAGGGAGATTTGGAAGTCTTACCCAAAGAGGAATCATCCCAAAGGATTCATTGTTTGGGTTGAAGGTTGGGTTGAAGGTTGGGTGCCAAGGTTTCAACATTAACATATGTTTGTCCTCCCAACTCCATTGGTAATCACAAAGCACAACTTTCCTATCCTTTTCATTATCAAATACAACCACGAAGAAACCCTTCTCAGTAAGATAAATCTGTACATCTACATCCAATATTGGGCTCCAATTTTTTGAGATCCAACAGTGCAGCAATGCAATTCCTAGCCAAAAACCTCTGAACATGCCTATAAGCCCTAGCTCCGCAAAATATTTTTTATTCTCCACCACTTCATTTCATAAATCCCCATCCAAGGAAATAGAAGGGTTTACATCTACACAACGAAAGGGTAAAATCTTTGTTTCTAGGCACCCAGCCTTTGGAGCCTCTCCTTGACCCTGATGCATCTCTCCCAACGCCTTCCTTACGCCCATCCCACCGTGTCCCTTCCTCTCAAACTGTGGCTTGCAGGCATGACCAGTGTGAACTCCAGCTGAGTGATATTGATCCCTTCACAAGCTACCAAACCGAGCAGATGTAGCAGAACCACTGCCCAAAGTCATGAGTTGCCTTCCATGCTTCACCACCTCCGAAAATGACTGTCACCAAGCCCCAACAAAACATGCAAATTCAAAAGTCTTTCTTCCTGCTCCTCCGCAAGGAGCCCTAGCCGCAACCATCCTTCCTTTGTTGAGGGATATTGTAGACTAACTTAGTAGCATAATTTGGCACAAGCATAAGGGTGATCCCATAATAGTGTATCCCACTTTTTGGTCATAGTAAAACATTGAAATTAGCATTTTTTACTAAATTTTTACTTCTTGTCACCTATAGCAACTAAACCATGTTAAGAATTTGAAGATGATTTGAAATAATGATTTTTTAGATTTCATATGTATATTCTATATATAAGTTTTCATAACTTATTTTTTATAATTAATAGTACTTTTAAAAAGTGACATTTATTCTATAATGTATTTTCTTTTACAAAATTGATAAATTTATAAATTCTTCAAACATGGATTGGTAACACCAATATCTAGTGTGCATTTTTTTTTTTTGTAATTTTCTTGCCTATTTTTTATTACTAATTTTTTTTATGTGAGATTAACTATAATTTAGACAAATTTTATTCTATAACTTTTTTTTGTATATCCAAATTAACTTTTTTTTTATATCCAAATTAACTTTTTTTTGTTAAAATAAGGACTTCAATATGTAATGTGTCTATTGTTTTAAAATTCTCTATTTCTCCAGTTCACTAGAAAATAAAACATAAATATATTAAACAAGTTAAATATATTCAAAAGTATACTTTTTGGATAACTTATTCTAAGGGCTATGATCCTACAAATTATCTTGTGATGTTGATTTCATTTGTTAGTCTAACCGAAGGTTTGAAATAGAAAAAATTGAGGACCAACGTGGAAAGGTCCATCCAAAGACCTTCAAATGAAGGATCTTTAGTTTGAAGATATCCAAATACCTTTGTTTGAAGGTTTCCTTGAATGTAGGTTCCTTCTATGACTTGAAAAATTATTAAATTATAAAAAATCTAAGGGATTGTTATTTTTTTTATCTAACCATGCAAATTTCTAATGTCCTACAAATGGGATACACTATTGTGGGTCTAGACAAATTTTATAGCTTCATATTTATTCCTACGGTTTGCATAGAAATTGACTTGAATCAAACTCTACCAAAGGATATTAAGGTGATAGGTCCAGTTTTAAAATTGAATAACTAATAATTTATTTAAAAAATCCTAAAGCATGTTTTTTTTCTTCAAAGAGGGGCATTTGGTATGTGATTATCCCATTAGAAAAAATAAAATTACACAACATATTTTGTTCTCTCTTCCTAATCCCCCTTGATTCAACCCTATCCCAAAGAACATCCTTTTCATAATAATTTCTCTATACCCTCTAGGCAACATAAAACTACCTCTTCTTCTTCCTCTTTTTCCTAGTCTAACCCATCCTTCATTCAAATTAAATGAATTTTCTCTTTATTCTTCTTTGAATAATATATGGAAGTATGCCTTTTTCTTGCATACTTCTCATAAAGATGGGGTGAAGGAGCTATTATAAAAACATCTTCATGGATTTATAAATATATCATTGATGAGGGGGAATTTATCCCTCATGTTTGGGTTATTACTTCTATCAATGGATAAATAATTAGGTTATGCTCAATTTATTTTCCTAATAATCTAAAAGAATGGACTGCTCTTTGGGATTTATTGTTAAAAATATTTGTAATGCTAATTAAATTTTAGGATGAGACATTAATAATGTGTAACACTATAATTATCATAGGTGGTATGGGTAAGTGTGTGAAATGGTGCAAAAAGGGAGTCAAATGTGACTAATTTATTTTTAAATCAACAAAAGTTGAACTTCAATGAGTAATTTGACAATGTGATATTAACAAGAATACTAGTGCTCAAAATATAGTTTCTAAACTATTTTTTTTTACATAGTGGAGATTAAGAGGATAAAATTTTAGGATCACATAAATTGGTCCTATCTTTACCCAAAAATATAATGTAGTGTCATGTATGATCCCCTATTTTTTGATTTTTCAATAATTATTTTACAAATCCATTTTGCAGAAAGTTCGCTAAGATTATATATTATTAAAGGCATTTATTTTCTCTTTTTTTATGAATATATATTTTTTTTTCTTAATTTTCAAATTCTAAGCATGCTTCCCACCTAGTTTTGAGGGAAAAAATATTTTTTTAGAATGGAACATTGAATATGAAAATGCATTTTTTCCCTCAAAGGAGAGAGTAGAGAGGGAGGGAGGGAGGAAGAGAGAGGTAGAGAAAGGGAGAGAAAGATGATTCTTCTTCACACAAACATGAGCACACTATAAAATTCTCGAGTTTGTGTGAAGGGAAAGGGAGGGAACGTGAGGGAAAGATCATTTCTTCTTCACAGAAACATGTTTATGTGAAGGGAAAGCGAGGGAACATGAGGGAAAGATCAATTTCTTCTTCATAGAATTACGGGCATGTTATAATGCATTTGTGTTATAGTTTTCTTTAAGAATTTCCAACCCTTAGGGTTGGACTTACATGTCAACACCCATAGATGTGTTTTTTGCAAATTCTAATAAAATGACACAATGTCAAGCATGCTCTCATTGGGAAATTTTAAGCTCTCTCTTAGCTATCTAACCATGTATTTTTTTCTACATTTCAATTATGTTAAGTTTTAATCTTTAATTTATTTTCCTAGTATCTCCATTTTTTTCAAAAACTTGCATATTTTTTTGGCTTCATTTTTCACCCAGGTTCATTAAAATTTGAAACAAATTACATTTCTAGAAACTAGACTCTATTCTATACATGTTTGAAAACAATTAGTTTCCAAAAAAATAGGGGGTGCACACTCAATTTTCTAATTACACTGAAGGTGTTCCTTATATGAAGTGAACGACATGCTTTTGAAAATCAACGGTTGGAAATTGTAGAGAAGGATGCAAGACTGTTGAAATGATCTCAACCATCAAATTTTCTAAAATATTAAAAATATAATATATAATTAAAGAAAAAACAACTACATTTTTATCTAGTCTTAGCTTTAAATTAAGAAAAGATAGGATAAGAATTGTTTTTTTCTTTTAAACTTTTTAAACTTAGATTTTTAGATAAATAATAATAAGTTTTTAATAAATAGATATACTTTTCAAATAATAATATTAATAATAATAAATCAATAAATTACAAATTAACTTTTTATTTTTTAAATAGGGTTTCATTTCACTTAAGTTTGGTGTTACTTTAATTTTTGATATAAAAGTTAGAATTTTACTTTTAAGGATTTTAATATAGTTTATATTTGTTTTAATATTTTATTTGAGATACAGTTTTAGTTTTTAAAATTTAATTTATTTAATAATATTTTATAATATTTTTTTATTTTTTAATATTGAGTTTATGTTAATATTGTTTGTGATATATTAGTTATATATTTTAGGTACATATTCTATAAATATTTCAATCTAATAAATTAAAAAAATATAGTTTTACTTTTTTATTTAATCATCTACTAACTTAATAAGTTTATTATTTGTTACTACTTTTTTTAAATTATTATGTTTATTAATATTTAGATTTTGATAAATTTTGACTTTTCATTTCATTTATTTTATTTTAATTTTTAATTTAGATTTAAGTTTGAAATTTATTTTTATTATTTATACATCCTTTTATGAAATTACAAATAATAATTAAAAAACATTAGAATTAATTTAATTTATAATTATTTATCTTATTAAAACTTTAATTATTGTAAAATAACTCTATTTTGGATTTTATTTATAATTTATATATAATAAAATAAATTTCAAACTTAAAATATAAATTAAAATTTATAGAGTGAGAGAGAGAAGGTAATTTTTGATTAGTCGTTTCATGCCAACAATCCAAGGATAGCATGTCCTAGGGATTTATGCTCAAGGTTGCATGTCATTTGGTTAAGGATATGATAATTCACCTTTAAAACCTCTTCAGTGTACCCATTGCACACTTATGAGGAAAATAGATAGAGGGAGAAAGAGAAAATAAAGAGAGAAATAGAGAGAGAGAGAGAGAGAGACAAAGAGATACAGAGAAATAAAAAGAAAGATAGAGAGACAAAAATAGAGGTATAAATATAAAGGAATAAATATGGAGGAAGAGAAAGGAAGAGAGATAAAGAAAGAGAGGAAAATAGAGAAGAGGAGAGACATAGATAGATATAGTCACATAAAGAGAGATAGAGAGACAAAGAGATGAAGAGAAATAGGAGACAATGATATATATAGAGGTCAAGAGATCAAGAGATAAAGAGGGAAAGGGGGAGAGAGTAGGGAGATAAATAGGGATAGAAAAAAATAGTAAGGGGAGAAAGATAGGGAGAGGGAAATAGATATAGAGAAGAAATGAGAGAAATATCTATAGATAGAGGAAGAGAGAAGGGGAGAGAAATATGGAGAGAAATAGGGGAGAGAGAGGAAGAGAGAGATTGAAAGATAATAAAAAAATATAAATATAGAGAGGGGGACAAAGATGTAAAGGGATCTCTCTCTTTCTCTTCCCATATCTCTATAATATCTACCCATATGTACTTCTCCCTACCTCTCTCTATATATATCTCCCTCTCTCTACCTCTCTATATAACTTCCTATCTCTCTCTTTATATCCCTCCATCTCTCCCTCTCTCATTCTCTCCCTCTCTCTTTGTATCCCCCTCTATCTATCTCTATTTCTCTCTCTCACTCTTTCAATTTCCATCTCCATCTCTTTCTTCCTCTCTATCTCTCTCCCTATCTCTATCTCCTTGCCTCTCCTTACATCTCTTTCCCTCTATCTTTCCCTCTATATATCTCTCTATCTCTTCCTCTTTCTATCCATATCTCTTCCTCTCTCCCTATCACTCTCTCTTTCTATATCTCTCAACTTCTCTATCCTCTCTCCCTCCCTCTCTATCTATTTATATATATCTATATATCTCCCCCTCTCTATATATCTCTCTATTAATTTTATATATCACCTCCTTTATCTCTCATTCTTTCCCCCTCTATAAATCTATCTTCCCATCTCCCCCTCTTCCTCTCTATTTATATCTCATTATCTCTATATATCTCTCTCTCTCTTATTTACTTCATTGCTCCCTCCATCTCTCCTACTCTCTCTTTATATATATCCCTCTCTCTACCTCTCTCTATATATCACTTCCTATATCTTTATATTTCTCTGTCCATCTCCCCCTCTTTCATTGTCTCTCTCTTTCTATATCTATCTCTCCCTCTCCCTCTTCCTCTCTCCTTTCATCTCTCCCTTTATATTTATCTTTCTTTGTCTTTGTCTTTGTCTTTTTCTCTCTCTCACCCTCTCTATCTTTCCCAAGTTATATTTATCTCTCTATCTCTTCTTTATATCCCTATTTTCCCTCTCCCTCTCCCTATCACTTCCCCTTTATATATCTCTCTAATTCTCTCTCCTATCTTTGCTTCTCTCCCTCCATTTGCCTCTATTTATTTATACATATCTACATCCCTCTATATCTCTCTCCATATCTCTCTTACTCATACACACACACACTCCTTGTTTCTCTCTCCCTATCTCTAGCTCCATCTCTATCTCTATCTCTCCATATTTAAATTCTTACATATTCCCCTCTATCTCTATCTCATTATCTATCCATCTCTCTTCACCCCTATATCTTTCCCTATCTCTACCCCTCTCTATATATCACTTCCTATCTCTATCTGTATAAATTTCTATCTCTCCCTCTCTCATTCTCTCCCTCTCTCCCCCTCTCTATATTTATCTCTTCCATCTATATCTATACTTTGTTCATCTCTTTTTATCTATCCCTCTCCTTCTCTTGATATCCCTCTCCTCCATCTCCATCTCCATTTCCAACTCCATCTCTATCTTCAACTTTGTCTTTACTCTCTCTCTCTCTCTCTCTCTCTCTCTATCCACATATCTCCCTCTCTCTCCCTAGTTCAAACATATCATGAGCCTATTGGTAATGGAGCCTTATGGTCTTCCTAATTCAAGGGTTTTGTTTTAGTTGTGTTAGGATCCCTGTAAGTAGATGCATATTTAATTTTAAGCTATCACTTCTCCATTGAGACTTTTGTTTCACAAAAAAAATTAAAATTAAAATAGCCTACCAATTGACCTCATGTATACTACACAAATGTATGTAAACAATAAACCAAAAAATTACCTAATTGACCATCTACACTTCTTTGGTGTACCTATTGCACACCAAGGCGTGATTGCTAGTTTTTAGGATGTGTCCATTTGAAAATTAATAAAAATTCATATATTCATTAAAAAATTAGCAGAAAAATCAAAATAAACACATGGCGTTAAGCTAATTTTTCATTGACATGATTTTTGAAATACTAAAAAAGGGTTAGCATTTTAGGGGGGCCACACTAGATGCTATGTTACATTTTTTTTTTTTACAAAAGCATGAGCACTTTGTGTGGGCCCCCTATTTGAACCCCTTAATATCCATCATTTAAAAATAAGTAGTTTAGAAAGTATACTCATAGCACTAAAACTCTTGTTCTTGTTGCATCTTCAAATTTTGAGCCTAACTGTCTTCAATTTCTCATCCAAGATCAGTTTTTCCTGATTTCATAAGAAGAAAAAGTGCCCACTTAAGACCCCCTTTTGGTCCCCAAATTTCCCTACACTTGCCTATACCAAAAAATGAAAAAATACAAATAGATAATTTACACCTAAATAATAGACTCAACAACTCATTGTCCAAAATGCTAGTGTTATATTTCCATCTTATTCCCACACTAGCATCCAACCCATGTGTTGTAATCCTAGGATGGTAGAAAAAATAGTTTTTGATTTGGGATTGCTTTTTCTACACTCAAGGAAACCAAGATACAAAATAGGAAGCACTAAAGATGTACAAAAATGTACATAACTAATAAAATCTAATTTGATGATATTCAAACCAAATAAAATGAAAAAAGCATGAAAGAGAAAAAGGAACACCTCAATATGTATGTAGAGCCACATAGTACTTGTAGCTAGAAAAAAAAACATGTTTCAAAATACTTAGGAACTTTCTAAGATTGCTCAAGTCTTCTACTTGGTCTTTTGACCTTTACGTGAAACCAATAATATAGAGGAACAATAAAAAATTGTGTTTTCTTAGACTATCCACATTTAGATCTAAAAATAGAAAACAAAGTAAATTTATAAATATATCAATTCCTAGTTCTACAAGTATCAATACCTAGCGTGTGTAAGGATAAAGATCAAGTTTTAAAACCTACTAAATTCCAATCAAGGAAGCTGCAACGTGAAAAGAGATTACAATAACAATAAAGAAAATGGGAATGAAAGAGAATATTCAAACAATATCACCTACAAATACAAAAATAGACATGATGGATGTACCAAAATCACAAACATGTGTCCTTAGGCATGAATAATCCAAGAAGACTAATGCAAGAAGTGTAGAATTATTTCTCAAAAAGCTCATGAATATTGTAATGATTCACTAGAGCACTAAAATGCAAGAAGAGATAGTTCGATGGAGAGTGTAGATAGCTTAGTTGATACAAAAGTTAGGCTTTTGAGGAAATTTGAAGTGTCATGGAATGTCCCTACTAAGAAAGGTGGAAAGAACTAGATTTTTGTATGAATGAAAATTCAATGGACATTAACATTCCATGTGAACATCCATACAATTCACTAGTGTCTAAGTACAACTTTCCCAACAAAGATTGACAATGACAACATGGAAAACACATTTACACAATTTAAGCATGAAACTAACATGAAGAAAACATTGACTTACACATAAAACTATAGACATATAAAAATACAAAGCTCATGTTGATACCAAGGGTGGGATAAAGGCCAGGTCAAGGGAAAAAGAACATGCTACAAGAGGTAAACACCAAAGTGAGACCAATACATAATGTGATAATTGTAGGGTGTACAATTTTTGACATTATAGAAATAATAAAGGGAACTCTTGAAAGTTGGGATAACTCAAAAAGTTTGAACACTTACAAGTAACTCTTAAAATGTGGGCTCCTAACAAGATTACAAGCAAGAAGAGGATTTAGTGTGTAGAAGGTAGTGTGTATTGGAAGAGGAATAAAAAATGGAAATGGGCAAAGGAAGCCCTAATCTTAAGAATTTAGGTATAAGAAATAAGAGGTTAATAAGATATATTGTAGAAGTTTGGTTTGTGTTTAACTTTGCAAGAAAGGTCGAACATTAAGGATAATAAGTTGACCAAATATCATCATAAATAATTTGTACTAATTAAAGATTTTATTCTACTTTTAGTTACATCATAATTCATTTTTGTCTACAATCTAATGATATCCACCACAGTAAATCATATAATGTTCTATTTTTAGATTTAAAATGACATGAAAATTATTAGAGTGTAGATTGCACAAAGAGTAGAGAAAGAAGCATGTTTATTTCAAAATGATATGTCGAATGTAAGGCTAGAAGGAGATCAAGATAGGGATTCCAAGCAAATAAGCATACAAGATTAGCTATATTAATTTAATAGTTTGTATAAGGATAAGAATGTGTACAATCATGTATGCACTAACATGGTATTATCATCTTCATGCGATAGTGTCCTAATATGTACACCAATGTCCACCTACATGTGATTGTGAACTTCCTCTACTTATAAAGCAAATAAGCATACAAGATTAGCTATATTAATTTAATAGTTTGTATAAGGATAAGAATGTGTACAATCATTTATGTACTAACATGGTATTATCATCTTCATGCAGTAGTGTCATAATATGTACACCAATTTCCACCTACATGTGGTTGTGAACTTCCTATACTTATAATTGAAGGGAAAAGGTGTCAAAAGGTTGTTTGTGGGATTTATGATAGGGAGGTTGGTTGAAACAATCATAGTTTCATGCTCTAAGTCTTGTTGGAAGACCTCTAAGGTCTCTCTCTCCACCACTTCAACCTATAGGACCTTTCTTTACTTAGGATCCCCTGGTTTTGCCTTGCCAACCCCAACTACCAACATAATTCTTCCTACCAAGTCCACCTTGGTACAAACTTGCAACTCTACACTTAGCCCTTAATCTGCCCTAAAGACTAAAATCCTCCAAAATCTTGAATTTAACCTTGCGGAGGTGTGGAGGTATTTCTAATGACTGCAATCCAATTTACTGTGGTTCTTGATGGTCCATCTAACTCTATTTCTTGGTCGCTTCCACCAAACCCTCATTTAGGTCTTTAAAGGCTACTAGCCCTAGGAGCCCCAATTAGGCCTCCTTCTCCGAGAAAATAGGTTAGTTCTCAAAACTTTCCCAAAGAACACCCCAATCTTTTCTTGGGATTCCTGGTTCATATGGCCACCTCTCAAAGATTTTTGGGGTCTTGGGTCACAACTGTCTGTACAATATCCTAACCTGAAAATGGCCAAAATTAGGTCTTTTAAGCCCTTTCCTGGTTGCTTTGAAACTGTTAAACTTTCCTCACATCAGATGGATTGATGGAGCTTCCCACTCCATGCTATACATTGGCAAGACCCTTATCTGTCTTCTCCAAGCAGTGATTTGTCAAAAAGTTGACACCCCTCCAATTTAAGTGCTCTGCACTGAGGTCTTCCCTAGCCGGACTCTTCCCTGGCTCGCCTAGGGCAAGACTTTTCCAAAATATCCTATGAACCTAAACCCTACAATATTTACAACCATGGAGTCTAGTCACTGTTCCCAAAGGGTCGTATAATTTATACGGTGGGAAAGTGAACTAACACTCCATTTTCACAAAACTATCTGGTTCAGACCAGCAACAGTGAAGAAAAAAAACTATTTACAAACAAGGCTGAAAATGAATTAGAAACCTATCTAAAAGCCACACAAAGCTTGAAGATTAATTACACTACATCCTACACTAACTACAATTCCCTGTTCAATCCATTCAAGCGGCACTTCAAGCAAAAATCAGAAAAATAACACACAAACACACTATTTTTCTTTCAATTCACAAAACTTCAAAGCAATACAAATACTTCCAACCATGCTCCAATGCCGAAGCATCCCCTAAATATGGTCTCCAATTTAGTTATGCTCTCCCTTGGGCTCTTCTTGGCCGCTTGTAGCTCCAATTGAGCATTATTAGCAAAAATTGAAAAGAAACTCCTAAAAGTCCTAAAAGGTCAAAACCTTATTTGTGCAAAAGGCTTAGGCCTATCCAATGGTCAACATGACCTTCATCAGATGATCAACACATAATCAAAAATTCCATTAAGGCTTACATCCAAATGAACTAAGTTTTATTGCCTAGTTGTCTTAGACAAGACTGTCCTAGACAACCTATGATAACCTTTGGGTGCTCCTGCACCATTCTCCCCCTCATCCAAACACTAAGGATTGTGGGGAGAGATCAGAGATAAATCAATACCCTACTTCTTGAACTGAGATTCATCCATCCATCTAGCCTCAGATTCTGGTTTGTCCTTCCATTTGATGAGATGTTCCATGTATTTCGTATGTCGGGTAGACTTCTTCACCCTTGATTCCAAGATCCTCTCTGCTTACAGCTTGTCTTTAGGAGGTAAGGCTATGTTACTCACATCCTTCAAGACATCCACACTTGTTTGATCCAAATCAGTGACTGGTCCTTTATACCTGATCAAATCAGTCACATTAAACACTGGTGAAATTCCTAAGTCTGCAGGTAGCTCCACCTTGTAGGCATTCTTTCCATACTTGGCTAACACCTTACATGGTCCCACTCTCTTCATCTGCAACTTGGTTGATGTTCCTTTCTGCAACCTATATTTGTTGAGATGGACCATGACATAGTCTTCTACTGCAAATTGTAGATCTTTCCTAGACATATCCACTTTAATTTTCAGCTTGTGAGTAGCCTCTGCAATTGTATTATTCACTTTCTCCTGGATCTCCTTCATGGTCTGAGAGAAATCCTCAGCATGGCCACTCCTATACCCCATAGCTCCTAAATCTCTAAGTTCACATACACCTCTTAGGTGCATTCCATATACTATTTCAAAAGGACTTATGCATGTGGTCCGATTCACACTGTCATTGTAGGCATATTCAGCTTGTGATATGACCAAGTCCCATGTTTGTCCATACTCCTTGGTTAGGCATCTTAGAAGGTTACCTAACACTCTATTAACCACCTCAGTTTTTCCATTAGTCTGAGGATGGTAGGCTGATCCAAAAGACAAGTTAGTACCTAATCTGCTCCATAGAGTCTTCCAAAAATGACTCATAAACTTCACATCCCTATCCGATACAATGCTCAATGGCAATCCATGGAACCTCACAATCTCTTTGAAGAAGAGTTGAGCAATATAGCTAGCATCATGGGTGGTCTTGCAAGGAATAAAGTGACTCATCTTACTGAACCTATCTACCACCACATAGACACTATCAAACCCTTTCTTAGTCTTAGGGAGTCCTACCACAAAGTCCATGCTAATACATTCCCATGGTCTATTGGGAATGGGTAGAGGTTGATACAAACCTGCATTGCTAGCTCCCCCCTTGGCTTTCATACAAACTACACACTGCTCCACATACCGTCTGACATCTCTTGGTTTCTTAGGCCAATAATAGAACCTCTGCACTAATTCCATTGTTTTTTTGATACCAAAATGACCACTAAGACTACCATTGTGTTTCTCCTGGATAAGATTCTCTCTCATTGAACCTTTTGGAACACATAACTGATTCCCTTTGAAAAAAAGTCCACTTTGCAATGTATACTCTGAGAATTGACTATGAAAGTGATTCTCAAAATCAGAACATACCTTATATGCCTCTGAGAAGTCTTCATCTTCTCTATAGAGATCCTTGAAACTCTCTATCCCAATGCTCTTTATTTGTATCTCTTGCACTGTCAGCAACCTCCTACTTAGTGCATCTTCCACCTTGTTCAATTTGTCCTTCTTGTGCTTAATGGTGAGTGAAATGTGAGGCTTGGAGGTATTCCATCCATTTCAAATGTCTGTGCTCAACTTCTCTTATGTGTTGATGTAGCTAAAGTTCACAGTTATCGATAAACACTACAAACTCTTTAGGTAGGGAGATAATCTCAACTTTCCTAGAGTGGTTATCATAGGTAGAATACTTTGTCTTTGCTTTATTGAGCTTTTCACTAAAGCTATGGAGGCCTACCTTCTTGGCTTAGCACTCCTCCTCTTTGTAATTCCACTAGCATCACATTCCACATTGAATAACTTATCAAAACTAGGTAAAAAAAGGATGGGTTGAGTTGCCACTTCTTATTTCAGTTTGTCAAAACCCTTCTTAGCTTCAAGAGTTCATTTGAACTTAGTTTTTAGGCCACCTTTGATTGTATCAAGTATTGATGCACATATGCCACTAAAGTTCCTTATAAACTTCCTATAAAACTGAGCTAACCCATGAAAAATTCTTACCTCACATCGATTGGTTGGTGTAGGCTAGTTTAGGATAACTTCCACCTTGCTCAGGTCCATCTTCAATGATCCTTAGGATACCACAAACCCCAAATACACAAGCTCTTGTTTGAAGAATTCACACTTTTCTAAGTTGATAGCTAACCTCTCCTCCTGCAATCTTTTAAGAACCATCTCCACATGCTTTAGATGTTCTTTTGTTGTCTTGCTAAAGATGAGTATATCATCTAGATATACCACCACAAATAACCATGTGAAGTCCTTAAGCACTTCATTCATGAGCCTCATGAATGTACTAGGGGCATTTGAGAGGCCAAATGGCATAACTCTCCACTCATATAACCCATCAGTTGTCTTAAAGGTTGTCTTCCACTTATCTCCATCTTTGATTCTAATCTGGTGGTATCCACTCTTGAGATCCAACTTGGTGAAATATTGAGCTCCTCCAAGACAATCCATCAAATCCTCAATCCTAGGAATAGGGAACCTATATCTAATTGTAATTCTATTTATAGCCCTAGAATTAGTGCATAACCTCCACTTACCACCTTTTTTGGTTGCTAAGACCACTGGTACTACACATGGACTGATGCTCTTCCTAATTAGTCCTTGGTCTAACAACTCCTGCACTTGTCTAGCTACTTCTAGGTTCTGATATGGT
Organism: Sequoia sempervirens; assembly: GCA_007258455.2. Lineage (NCBI taxonomy): Eukaryota > Viridiplantae > Streptophyta > Pinopsida > Cupressales > Cupressaceae > Sequoia > Sequoia sempervirens. The sequence goes on along the minus strand of VDFB02362809.1, from coordinate 15,822 downwards.
GTAAGCTTGTAAGTTGCTTTGTTTGACAATGAAGCCACGGTATGAAGTCAATCGATGTTGATGAAACCTCTTTGGAGGTAGATTCTTTGGAACTTCCCTTACCACCTTTTTGGTTGCTAAGACCACTGGTATTGCACATGGTGATGCTCTTCTAATTAGTCCTTGTAGTCTAACGCAACTCTTGCACTTGTCTAGCTACTTCTGGAGTTACGTCGGTGTAAGCTTGTAAGTTTCTTTGTTTGGTAATGAAGCCCCTGGTATGAAGTCAATCTGATGACTGATGGCTCTCTTTGGAGGTAAGGTTGCTGGTGTTCCATCACTGACTATGTCCTTGTACTTCTCAAGTAACTTCTGGACTGCTCCTGGTATGACTGCTTTCTTAGTCTTATCTTCCTCCTTAGGTTGCACCATGACCACATATCCTTCCCCTCCTTGTTGTAGAGTGTTGATAAACTCCTTTCCACTACTTAACAAGACACTAGGGGTCTTTGACTGTCCTTCTTCCTCATCTGACAGTGACTACAGTTTGAATTTCTTTCCATCCTTCTTGAATGAGATATTGTTCTCCTTTCCATCATAGATGGCTCCTCTGTCATACTGCCATGGTCTTCCCAATTGAAGATGGCATGCATCCATGGGCAACACATCACAAATAAACTTGTCCTTGTACCCTCCAATGGAGAACTCCACCGTCGTCTGCTCATTTACAAGAACACTCTGCCCTTTGTTCAACCATGTCACCTTGTAAGGGTTAGTGTGGGGTACTTTCTCCAACTTCAACTTCCTCACTGCCTCCTCAGAGATTATGTTATCAGTAGACCCTGAATCCACTATAACCTTGCACACCTTTCCAAGTATTTTGCATCTTACCCTGAATAAGGCTCTCCTTTGCTTTGGCTCTTCTTTGACTAGTTGTCTGATTAGAACCCTACTAAACATCAAATTCTCCCCCATTTCTGACTCAATGTGACTAACCTCTGGTGACTTGACACTCATAGTGTCTTCTTGAGCATATGCTACTCTCTTTTCTGCATTTGAAGAAGATTCTTTCTCCGGGCACCTATAAGCTGGATGACCTACTTGACCACAATTGTAACACTTCATACTAGCAAAGTATGAGTTACTTCTTCCTGTTCCTCTTCCTCTATTTGAACCTCCTTGAGGTCCTCTACCTCTGCCATAGCCTCCTCTAGAAGTTGTTTCGCTGCCATGCTCTGTGAGTTTATACTCTCCCTAACTTCTTTGTTCAGTCCCTCTACCTTGGTATCCACCTCTATGTCCTCTTTGATCTCTGCCTTTTCCTCTGCTCTTAGAATCCTGGTCTTGTTTCCTCTTACTCCTCTCTTCAATCTTTATAGCCAATTGATAGCATTGGTGCACTGTTTTGGGACTTAGAAGAGTCATCTCTTCTTTAATGTTCCACTTCAAACCATTAAGGTATCTAGCCACCTTAAGACTTTCATCCTCTGTAACATTAAACCTCATACAAAGTTTTTGAAACTCCTCAGTATAAGAATTCACATCTTGGTCTCTTTGTCTCAAAGCTCTGTCTTTTCTTATGCAACTGAATCTCATAATCATCTGGCATGTATGCTTCTCTCACTTTGGAAAAACATTCCTTCCAAGTAGAAATAGTCTTCTTGCCTTCTCTTTTCCCTCTCTAGAATGAACTTCCACCATGTCAAGGTAGAACCTCTTAGTCTTGACTTTGCCACTTTCACCTTTTGGCTTCAGTGACTCCATCACACTCAAAATGGTTTTCCATTCCCTCTATCCAATCCATGACTAGATCAACTTCCATTTTCCCACTAAACAGTGGTATGCCTTCAAGTGCTTTTCCACTCAAAGCCTTCAATGCCTTCAAGAAAGGCTCTTCTTGCAAAATAGGGTCAGGTTCAGGGATCTTGTCTTCCTCTGCAACCTCTTCTTTCTTTGGTACCCTTCCATCCAACTGCACATTACTCATTGCTTCCTCAAGTTGGGCTATTCTTTCCCTCAATAGCCTATTGTCTTCCTCGTTCTTCAACCTTCTTGGCCAATTCTCAGATTTTTCACCATGTCGAGAACCACTAGACTCAATCTCCTACATATATTATTCTATCCCAAATCTTTTGTTTCTAATACCAATCTGATAGGGAGGTTGGATGAAACAATCATTGTTTCATGCTCTGGGTCTTGCTTGGAAGAACTCTAGGGTGTTTCACTCCACCACTTGAAACCTATAGGACCCCTTCCTTCTTAGGGTCCCCTAATTTCTCCTTGCCAACCCAACTATCAACAAATATTCTTGCACCAAGTCAAAACTTGGTGCAATCTTGCAACTCTAATCTTAGCCCTTAATTCACCCTAAAGGCTACAATCCTCCAACTTATTGAATTTAACTTTGCAAGGGGTATTGAGATACTTCTATAGTCATGAAAACATCCTACTAGGGGTATCAGGAGTCCACTTAGCCCCATTTCTTAGTTGCTTCCACCAAACCCTCATTTAGGTCTAAAAGGCTACTAGCCCTAAGAGACCCAATTAGGTCTCCTTCTCCGAGAAATCAGGTTAGTTCTCCAAAACTTTCCAAAGAACACCCAATCTTTTCTTGGGGATCCTCGTTCATATGAACACCTCTCAAATATTTTTGGGGTCTTGGGTCTCAACTGTCTGTACAAAGGCTTAACCCTCAATTTGGAAAAATTAGGCCTTTTCAAACCTTTCCCTGACTTCTTTGCAAACTATTAGGAATTCCTCACACCAATTGATTTGATGGAGCTTCCTTCTCCAAGCTATATCTAGGCAAGACACTTACCTTCCCTCTCCACCCTGTGATTTTTCAGGAAATGGACACCCCTACAAATCAAGTGCTTTGCACTTTCTGTCTTCCCTAACCGAACTCTTCCTAGCTCGCCTAGGGCAAGACTTCCACAACAACTCCCATGCTCTCCAAGAACCTAAACTCTACAATATGTACACCCATGGAGTCTAGTCACTGTTTCCAAAGGACCGTACAATTTGTACGGTGGGAAAGTGAGCTAACACTCCATTTTCTCAAAACTGTCTGGTTCAGACCAGCAACAGTGTGGAATCAAAATTATTTACAAACAATGCTTGAAATAGAATAAAGAAACTAACTAATGGCACACAATACTTGAAGAACTACTACACTACACCCTGCACAAGTTACAGTGCCATGATTAAGCCATTCAAACCTAACTTCAATGTAAAATCAGAAAATTCACACTCAAAAACAATTGTTTTCTTGAATTTAAAAACTTCAACAATATCAAAATGCTTCCAACCCTTCTCCCATGTCGAGGTCACCCCTAAATAGGGTCTCAAAAACAATTATCCTCTCCTTGGCTCTACTTGGCCGCTTGTAGCTCCAATTAGGAATTATTTGCAAAAATTGAAAAGAAACTCCTAAAATCCTAAAAGGTCCAAACCTTATTTGTGCAAAATCCTTAGGCCTATCCAATGGTCAACATGACCTTCATCAGATGATCAACACCTAATCAAAAATTCCATTAAGGCTTACATCCAAATAAACTAAGTTTTATTGCCTAGTTGTCCTAGACAACCTATGATAACCCTTTGGGTGCTCCTGCACCATTTATGGTTCTCTTTTCCATTTTTTTTATATTGACTTTGTTTGAAGCAGTTATTTTCTTATATTTTTGCTCAATACTTAGACATAACAATCTGAAAATTAGGTTGAGAACTACGGTGGATCTCATGATATCATTGAGACTTGGATTTTTCACATGAATCATGAATACATTCACCCTAAGACAAATAATCCCTTACAAAAATAAATGATTCCATCTATTATGTGACAGATTCAGTCGTGGTTTATGAGACACTTAAAACATACCTATTTGTTCATAACCTTTCAAACTATCATTTATATGTACATACAACATAAGTTTCAAAATGAAGGAGCTCAACATACATACTTGAAAAATACCTAAATCAATTTCTTGATTACAATACCCTTAGTATGCTTTGAACAACTACCCATTATTTTGAAATGGAGAAAATGAAAGTCCCTAGAAATAGAAAGAAAACAAACAACAAACAACAAACAAAAAAACATAAAACAAAGGAAAGCAAGAAAAGAAACACACAGGAAAAAAACAAAACTACATATGTATAATGGATGAACGATCACACCTTCATGGGCCAAAATAATGTTTGAGAAACTGCCCATTGACTGGCAATGGAACAAGTTCTCCTGTCAAGGTACTAAGCCAAAAATCATTCTCACCTAGGATCTTAGTGACCTGATATGGACCCAACCAAAGTCTATCAAAATTTTGGTGATCACCCTTTCTCTCCTTGGCTTTATCCCATAGCAACACTATATTTGAAATTTTAAAGGCCTTGATTTTGGCTCTCTTGTCAAACTAGCATTTGACTATAGCTTGATGTTTGGAAAACTGCTGCAAAGCAACATCCCTTTATTCTTCTAGATTAAGTAGATTAGCTAGTCAGACCTCTATCTTATCATCCTTTGAATAGAAATCTTGCATAAATTGTAGAATGAGTATCTATAGATGGATAGGGAAGACTAGGTCTTGGCCATAGACTAACTTAAATGGTGAGTTTTCTAAGGTGCCTTTGATTCGAGTCCTATCTGCCCATAAGGAAAATATCAACTATGTGTGCCAATCCCTAGGATTAGTTTCTAGAAATTTCTTAATTACGTCCAACAAATTCTTATTGGTAGACTCTGCTACCCCATTCCCCTGTGGATAATAATTAGATGAATATTTCAAAATAATTTTATTTTCATATTCCCACTGAATAAATTGCATGGAGGAAAAGGTTGGGCCATTATCACATATCAGAGCAAATGACACCCCAAACTTGGTAATAAGATGTTCATTGAGGAATTTAATAACGACATTTGTGGTGGCATTCTTGCAAGGTTGAGCTTCAGTCCAGCATGTGCAATAGTCTATCGTAGTCAAAATGAACTTGTGACCTACAAAAGAATTTGGATTAATTACCCCGACAAAGTCTAATTCCCATTGGGCAAACGGTCTTACCTCGTATACGGGTTGTGAGGGCATTGTTGGGTTGCACTCTCTAGACACTGATGTATGGTATGTGTGACATTTCCTAATGTGTTGATGAGCATATCAGAATACATGAGGCCAATAATAGCCACATCTCAAAATTTGATGTGCCATGGCATCAGTTGAACCATGCCCAATACCATATCTACCATGAAACTCAACAATGACCTATTTCGCTTATTGCTAATCTAGACAATGCAAGTAGACACCCTCACAATTCTTCTTGTATAAGGATCCTCCTTTGATCATACAATGAGAACTCCATAGTCTTAGTGCTCTTCTCTATGTGGTGATCATTCCCTCAGGACACTTATTATTTAACAACAATAAAATCAAATTAGCATAGCATGGATCACCTGTGAATGATTGTACCGTGTACTGCTAACAGGTAATCTTGGAATGAACATCAGCCATTGCTTTGGACAGGCCTTGTCCTCTGACTAGCTTCATAGGGAGATTTTTGATGTTAAATTCTTGTAGGATCACCATCCAATTTCCCCTTCTTTCTCCTAGCTCACTCTGCATAAGAAGAGACTTCATTGCAGGGTTGAGAACTATGGTTGTGATTTGACTGCATAAAATGTAGTGTCAAAAATTCTTAACCACTCTTACTAGTGTGAAAGCCTACTTTTCCAATGGTGGGTATCTAATCTCAACATTCTTGAGGGGAGAACTCATAAAATCTATCGGTCATTTGTCTCGTTCACCCTTTCGCTGTGTGAAAACAACAACGCACGAATGATCAGATGTAAAAGAGTAAATATAGAAAAGCATTAAATAGTCAAGACAGTTAAGAAAGGGGCCTCTAAGATAGACTATTTTATTTTTGAGAAGGTAGCCTTGGCCCCGTTACTCCATTCAATCTTTGCATCTTTCTTCATCATCTCATTGAGGGGTTTTACAATTTCTGTGAATCTGGTTATGAACTTCCTTACGAAGTTTATCTTTTCGAAGAAAGACCTCATCTCCTTTTTGCTGTCTGGCATGGTTAGTTTTAGGATGAGATCCACTCTATCAAGGTCCATTTAAATCCCTCTTTCTGATATTATATGACCCAATATTTTCCCTTGAGAAACCTCAAACACACATTTCTTCGTATTGAGGGAGACACCATAGCTTATACATTTTCTAAGAACTTTAGACAAATCAGTAGCATGGTTTTCCCTATTCTTGGAAAATACAGTCAGATCGTCCATGTAAATGATAATACATTTACCTACCAGATCCTTAAATGCAACATCCATGGCATGCTAAATGTGAGTCCAACGTTTATGAGACCAAATGGAATCCTTCGGTAGGAAAATGTCCCCCACTTGGTAGTGAAATTAGTTTTCATTTTGTCTTCATAATTAACCAACACTTGATTGTATCCTGAATAGCCATCTAGAAATGACATCATCTGTGAGCCATTAACTATCTGCAGTACCTCGTCAACAGAAGGAAGCAGGTAGTTATCTTTTTATGAAGCTTTATTGAGGTTTCCAAAGTCGACACACAATCTGATTTCCCCATTCTTTTTGCGAACAGGCACCAGATTTGAAACCCAAGTCAAATGTCTTACCAGAAAAAAGATTCTTGTTGATAGTAGTTTATGTACCTCTTTGAGAATCAAAGGTTCAATCAAAGCATTAACCGGTCGTTGCTTCTGACGAAATGACATTTCTTGGGGTTTTAGAGGAATAGTGTGGGTTATCATCGAAGTATCAAAATTTTCTAGATCTTCAGACCCCCAAGCAATTGCTGAGATATTTTGTTTCAACACCTTCAATATTTTATCTTGACTGTCCTTTGAACAAGTCTTTCTAATGAATATGTTTCTCTCTGGGCCCGAATCTTCCAAGTTGTATGATTCATACTTTCCTCCATTAGCATCAGTAGTCAGTTTTTCATGGGCATGGGGATCATAATCAAAGATCTTCTCTAGTGCTACCATTCCCTTAGGAATGTTGTTGGTTTTCAGGTTCATTATACCTTCTACATCACAATATTTTGGATCCCAATGTCCTTGATCCCTATCCGATTGATCAATGATTTGTCCTTCGAAGACATCTGAACTTGCCAAGAAGGAAAGGATATGTTGATCGTCATCAAAAACTTGGAAGTTCTGGAGATTGTTAGGAATGGCTAGAATCGACACTAATTCCACAGAGAACCTCTTTAACTTGGAGTCTTTCATAGGTTCCAAGGTACTAGTAGCAACATCCAATGCATCTGTGATTTGATTATCTTCTCTGGGAATCAACTTAATACCGAAAGTGTTAAAATCCTCAATCAAGTTCCATACCCTATTTTTGTATGCTACCAACCTCTTATTGTTGCATGTGTATTGGTTGTGAACCTACTTGACGATTACCTCAAAATCTCCCATTACCTTCAGAGCTATTACTTTCTTTTGATGCACAAACGTCATTCCTCTAGCAAGTGCCACATATTTTGCAATGTTGTTAGTACAACTGAACTATAAATTTTAAGAAGCAAAGTAACTTTTCCCCTTTAGATTGGTTAGTTCTACTTCAACTCCACTCCTAGTTTTAGATTTGGAACCATCAAATTTGAGGGTCCACAATTGATCTTGGGCTAGGGTTTCATTCTTCAAGTTGGATGAAGGTGATTGCTTAAGAGAAATAGGTGGCAACTCAAACTAGTTTTAGATATTAAGATCGAGAGACTGATGTAAATGATAATTGTTAAGTACTTCACTAAGATTTAAAACATGTACAGACACTGTTTCCCACACCTCATTACGATCAATAGTTCTACAACTCATTTTTCTTTTGAACAATTCATTGGAAATTGGAAGATTAGCAAGGGAAGGTGTATCTAGTAACTTTTGGGATTGTGTAATCTCAGTATGTAAATTAGAAGACATGTTACTAACCTGATCAACAAGTAATAAGGTTCCCTCTAGTTTATTGTTTGTCGTTGTCAAAACTGTCTTGGCACTAGCTTCAAATGGAAACTGACTCAGGGGTGTTCTCGGACTGTAACTACAAGTCTCTCCTAATTGGAAAACATGATTCAAAATGTCCAAAAAAGGCTGAAATGCCAACTCAAAATGATTTTGGTAGTGGAATCAAAACCAATTCAAGAGTAACAAACTCCACAAGTTAACCTCTTCTCCCAAAACCAACTTGTCTTGTTGCAATTTCTGAATTAAAACTTGTTGGTTAGCAGTGGTCATAGGGTCACTATCCTCCAAATACTGTGAGCAATCAAGATTAAACATTGAAAAGGTCATAATTTCTTCCCTCTTATAAACACCTATCTCAGTTTAAAAATAGGCTTCCTTGTTAGGATGGTCATACTCTGTGATCATATGCTTCAAGCGAGGTTCACTCTCAATCCTATTCTGAGTTGCTACCCCCTTCCATGGCAACCACATGTGCGAGAAGTCCAGGGAGAGGTAAACCCCTATAACCTTCATCAGGTCCTTGCTTAACAACATGCCATATGTTTTAGGAATATTAGAAATCTAGATATCCATATAACTTTGAATCCGTGGGCCTGATCCAATTTGTACATGGACATTTTTCAATTCCCCTATGACATTGACCTCAGTTTTTCCTGATTGTATGAATTTCTTATGAGTTTGAAACAGGGTTAGGCCCAAATTTTTACAAATAGAGAAAGGAATGACGTTACCTAAGGCTCCAAAATCCAAAAGGAAGTTATGTAAATTCTTCCCAAAAATTCTTAGACTCAAAAGGAATGGGGGTGTCCTTGTCTTACCTCTATACAAGGCAACATTCATGTCAATAGTTGGAGTCGCCTTTGTCTTTCCTTTCAATCAATTTTACTCATCGAGTGATTTCAAAATGAGTTCACATTGAGTGGGACACCACTTTAGAATGTCAAAGAATGACAGAGAGGTCATTTTTTTTTGCATTTGTGAAATGAAATCAAATTCCATGTTATTATTAATCTATTGTTTAGGAACAAAAGAAGAATTACCTTTGTTTGGAAACTCAGGTGGACCTTTTGGTGGAGGTGGATTGTTGTTGACATTGTCATTAGGGGGGGAACCATATTATTGGGAGGCGTGGATGTAGTGAATGGACCCTTATTCTGATTTCTCAAAAAATGGCCTCCCTTGGCTTGAAAAGCCTAGGCATCATATGTATCTGCTTCTGGTTCATTTTCTCCTTGCATGGGAAGCTAATATTCTTCATCATATGTTTCAAATTCCATGGAAGTGTCAATTGATCCACCACCTTTTTTAGGATTACCTTGTGGTGATTGGGAATCAGCCTATGCCATCTTAATGATTTTCTCTACCTCCAGGTAGTTGACCTTAGAATGTGCAACAGTGTCATGCAATCTACACGAGTTAGCCATGAAGTTCAGATCTACAACATTTGTAGTATGTGGTTTATCTTCATTAGATTGATAAGTATAGGGAACTCCTCCATTGTTTGGTCCAGTTTTCCACTTACTATTTTTATTGGGTCTCTGGTTGTATCCACTATTCTGATTTTGATAATTTTGGTTGGGAAGTTTTGATTCTAAAAATTCCATTGATTTTGGTTGGTATTCTGGTTGGAGTAGTTATTTTGGTTGGAATAACCTCCCCGATTTTGATACTAGTTTTGATTCTAATTTTGAGGGGGGTTGATATTTAACTAGGCCATCTCATTGGTCACTTGGGATAAATTTTTCTTTAGAGTTTCTAACTCTATTGTCAGATGAGCAATGCAATCACTTTCTATAGTGCTTGCAGTCGATGGTTGGGGCGTGGTGTTAGATCCTCCAACATGATTGTGAGAATTTTGATGTTGTTGGGAAGAGTCTAAGGTCCCACCATTAATCATCCATGGTAATGCAGGTGGAGGGTGTAATTTGACCAAAGGTCCATAGGTAGATGGAGACATCCCTAGAACTGTATTGAATAGAGGGGTTGAATTGGGCATTCTAGGATATCCTAAGGGAGGAAAATTCATTCCCATACCCCTTGCTTGAGAACTTATCTACTGTTGTAGCTTGATGGCCAAGTGATATACTTTAGACAAAGAATCTATCTCTTTAGTAAGGTAAGATCTCTGCATAAGCAAGCCGGTCAAGGGATCTATGGCTGTAAGATATGCCTGAATAGCAATATTTCCAGCCACTATGTAAGGTGGCTGCAACCACGTATACATCCTCTGAAACCATGTGTTGAATAGGGGTAATGGTTCATCCAGTTCCTTCCTAATTGTGGAAAATTGGTGATATAGGATGGTCGGGTCCACATAGACCCGAAATTGGTTACTAAAAGCATCCTCCAAATTAGTCCAACTGAGGATGGATCCGGTAGGCAGGTTTAGGTACCAATTATAGGCTATATCTTCCAATGAATAAGGAAATAAACAACATGCAACATCATGATGTGTGATTTGGGAATGATTACAAGCATCTTTGAATGCGTGAATGTGCTCTTCAACACTACGTGACTCTCCATGGGTGTACCTGGGACAAAACTTCTCTCAATTCTTAAACATCTCATGTATGCCACCAGGAATGATTCTTATTTGCGAGGGATTTTTTCAAAAAGAATGCCATTAGTGGTGGTGGGTTGGGTTGGGTTGTTCCAGCTGTGGTATTAATGGAAATCCAAGTGGAGTGAGTGGTGGTGTTAACAGTGATGGGATTGGAGTCCTATGGGTTCTGGGTCTAGTAGGAGATAAGAGTTCAACTGATGGTTTTGGATTGCAAGCAGATCTTAGAACTCTTTCAAACCGGTCTAGTGAAAAGGACCAAATTTGCTCCAATTTGTTCCTTTGCGCCCTCCTAGCGCCAATTTTGTTGATGGTCAAAATAAAAAAATGTTAAAATAGAATAATTCTACTCTATTTCTCTTTAAAAAAAGATAAATGATCTAAAACCACCTATATTCCAAGGTCTCTATAGTTGGTTCTCAACTATTCTTTCATCACTCAGTGGTTCATGCAACTATAATGTTCAAGGGGCCTTTGCTGGTAAATGGGTACAAATTGGGTAGTGTAAAGTAATTTAACATGGGTGTTTTAAATAAATAGAAAATGATCGATCAAGGCTTAGAACAGTAAAACGTGAACACAAATTCCTTTAAGTTTAGACATGTAATTTTTATAATGAGCATTTTCCAATTAACTAAAGACTCTAGAATGACACAATTCATGAAACGATACATACCATCACATCCATTCACAGTGAAGATTTAAAACATGTAACCATTCATCATCACTTTTTTTTAGAACCAATTTCCAATAATAAAACACCACAAGATCATTACCAAAATTAATAGATCAATAAACAACTAGAAATATTATCCACAGATAACACAATAGATGGTTTTAAATTCAAAATCTTCTATTGACTTTCATCAATTAAGAGTCATTTATGCACAATAAAATCCATTGGAATATGAAAAACCATTGTCTATCAACATTACCTCTAAAAGTAACAAACTTCTAAAAATAAACTACTTGCATTCAAAGCTACAAAATTGTTCAAGTGTCTTGCATAAAGCTATAAAAATAAATTATATCTAGTATTTAGGTAGCCAATCTGACTTCAATCAGTTGACCTTTACAATGAGGAGAAAATTTTAACTTATAGAAATAATTAACATCAATATCTCCTATCAAAAATCACGATCCACAAATTTGGGGCCCAAATCCACAATTATAGGGGTGCCCCCAGTTAAGTCTGAGTCCTTTCTTTGCTGAAACTGCAAGAGTTGAAAGGTCTACCATGTGCCAATTTAGTCAAAATTTGACTGGGAGTTGTAGCTTTGCTGACTACTAATCATCACGCCTAGTCTTTGGCTCATCAAAAATTGATCTGGAGTTGTTCGTCTGTTTCAAAACTGATATGGAGGTATCGCTATCCATAGGGTGACTAGAGCTGGTTGACCTTGTTGATTCCATCCCTTTTCAAAAAATGGAATATTCCCTTGCCACTTAGCTACTTTTAGCTGTTTTGCATACCTTTTATTTGAAATAATCATCCATATTACTAAAATTGTTGTACTATTTCCTCTTTAGGTGCATCTACCCACTCCACCCTCAACATTGCTCTTTCATATTCTTTGGTGGTGGCTGTATATATATCTTCTAGTTGGGAAACATTATAGGCAACGTCTCATACATAAAACCTAATGTCCGTAAGCTTATCCAGAAGAATTCCTTCATCATCATCCCCTTTCTTAATCATCTCCTCCAATCTATTATTCCACTAGTCTTTCATTTCTTGTAAAGAAATTAAACCAACACTTGGCGAAGCCTCTTTACCAATCCATTCAACAATAATCCCCTTTACGGCCTTTCTAAATCATCAAATAAATCTTGCTAAGCCTACTATAATATTCTTCTATGTTCCATGAGGAATTATATTTTAAAGATCAATATATTCATACATTTGTCAATATAACCAAAATATTGATCTTCTAGAATGGCATATTCAATCACATTTGCCTTAGGCAACCATTTCAATATTCTCAACTTTTTCATATGCTCTGCATATTTATCCTCTTCAGATCCTAGCAACTTAATATATTCCCCTAGGGACTTGATCAGATCACCTACCTCCTTATAACTTCTGGAACCAGCAGTGAAAATTTCTTCTATATCCTTCTTAAGAAGGTCAATCCATTTCTCCACCATTTGTGATTTTCTCTTCATTTCAACCACCTCTTTTTAGCTCATTAAAACAAAAATTTCTGATGGTGTTGGCTACTCAGGAGTGGATGCAATCAACTATTTTAGAAAACCTTTCATCTTCCCTACCTAAGCCTTAAGCTCATCCTTAGCTTTCTTGTCCTTGATCAATCATGACTTGGTAGTGGTGGCCATGATATCAATAAGATTTATCTCTTGATTTCTTGTATGCTTACCCAAATTGACAATGCTTACTTGATAATCTGCAACTTGTAGCTCCCTATCATCCTTATCAGCCACTGGGGTAGCAATGTCTGCTACCAAGTCTCCATCATCAGTAAGCCTTGTAGAGAGAATAGCACGAGGCTTCTTCTTAGGATTTACCTTTTCTATTTCCTTTACCATTTCATCCCACGTCATCAAATGAGCTTGAACTTGTTGTCTCTTCACCACATATAACTTAAGCCAAGTGGGAGTAGCTAGCTGAGTCATTACCTGTTGAGTACTAGGAGGTGGTTATGAAGGAGGTGTAGAATAGACTAACTCCACAATCTGCTCAAAAGAAGTCTTTTGTTGTTCCTCTTGTTCTTTCAACAACCTCTCCTATTCCATTTTCTCATTTTGAGTTCTAATTTCTTCTATCATTTTCATCTCTTCTTCCTATAGACACGAAAAATATATCAATTACACTTGATCCTGATTACTAACACCGCTTTGTCCTAAATCATCTCCTTTGCTAGTCATTTAATTAAATAATCTATATTTGATTAAATTCATCATACTTCATCTCTTAATTAAATAAATCAATTTATTTGATTAAGTCATTCTCTCCTGTTAATTAAATAAATCATTTTCATTTAATTAATCCTATAGTCTCTATTTAATTAAATAATTCATTTTATTTAATTAAACCTCTAAAGTCATTCTATTAAATTAAGTAAATTAATATTTGTTTGATTTAATCTAACATCATCCTCTTTTAATTAAATAAATCAAAAAAATTATTTAATTAAGTCTAAATTCATATTCCTCTCAACTTTGATTTAAATCAATCCAAAAATATAAATCAAATTGTCACATCAACTAATCTCTCTTTGAATTAACTAGATCCTGATTAATTCTAGTCTTAATCCTCAAATCCTCTAGATTTTGCAACTTTCTCATGAATATCATTTTAATTCATTTATTAAAATCTTCAAAAAGGCATCAATGTTGAAATATTCTCCAAGTTTGAAAAATCCCTCCAAAAGGGTTTGTACATCCAACAAGGAATTTAACTTCTCTTACATGTACTTTTTCATTGATCCAAGTGGCATTTAATTCATTTCTTTCTCCCTCCAACATGTTATTTCATAATTTTGCAATTCCACCTAACATCATTTATTGACACATTCATCAAAATGTGCTCCACCTTTGTCCACTCACATGTTGACAAGTGACTTAATGCTATTGGTTGGTCTTTTGTCCCACATTCATCCATTTTTCCTCATTCTCCATCACTCTCATCTATAAATAAGAGGCTCTCATTTGTATTTTGGATCCACAACATCATGCAAAGACATTAGCTTCAGATTTTGAATTTGCTTCATCCATTTCTCATCTCTTTTCATAGTTTTTATCAAGTTTCATAGCTAGGTTATGTAGAAATTTCTCCAAGGAAGCATCAAATCTTCATCAATTCATCACAAATATTACAAGGGATTGTGAAAGGGCTATTTTGGACATCAAAATGGCACCAATTCCCCCATGGGATTGAGAATTTTCTTGCATTAGATAGGATTTGATTGTTTTCTTTGTTGTGTTCTTCATTTATTTCCTATTTTGTACATTTCAAATGAATTCCATGGGGAATGTTGATTTAACTTGCATATTGATCTAATTGTGTGATTGTTTATTGTGTTTGTGAAGGTACCAAATCACCGTTCACATTTTGGCACTAGAAGGAGGGTGAATTTGAAGATTTTAACACATTTTTTTCAAAAATTCTATGGTTTTTTGAACTTTTTTGTGTGTATAGGAAACTGCGCTGCTATCAGTCCAACAACGCCATACAACAATGCTACTAGTCCAATAGTTCAATACAATGATGCTGCAAACTCCAAACTCCATCACTGAGGTCTTCCCACCCAGAAATTCAAATTTCCAAACTGCGACACTTGACTCATTTTCCAAGCAACTGGTCAGCTAAACTCCAAACTGTGCCGCTTGGAAAAACAATGCCACAATTGCACTCACTGGTTTCTCTCCAGAGTGCCACTGTCAGTCCTAACAGTGCCATATAGCATCACTAACCTCTTCAAACTGTGCTGCCTCTGCAGACTATGCCACTAGAGTTGGGTAAAAGGCATTTTCAATTTAATTCTAACATGTGCCTTTTTCATTTTGGTTGCTTTTGACTACTAACTAGTTTTTGACCTATGTTTTTATAGTTTTAACCAGTTTTTGTAGGCTGGCTTGATCAAAGGTGGAGGGAAATAAAGATGAAGGCTTCTATGGCATTATCATCTTATTGTATCAAGTGTTTTTAAACACTTTGGGGAGAAATTATAATCCATCTTCTAAGGATTTTCTATCTTTCATGCTTTTAGGACTTAATAAATTTCATTTGGGCTCTAAAAAGAACAACACAAAAGGATTAAAAAGAACCTTAGGCAACTTACTAGATTTTGTTTAAGGTTTAACAATTGAGCAAGCAACTTTCACTTTTCCTTTTGGTGCTTACAAAGAATGCAATTATCGCTTTGAAGGATTAAAACGAACATGTGCCTCTATGTTTTGTAATCACATATCCAAAGTAATATCATCTAAAAGACATATGCGCTTCTCTCGGGCCTCACGATGATCTTGAGAATCAAAATGCTTTTCATGATATTAAGTTGTGTAAGTGATCACCTCCACACTTCAATTTAGATTCTTAAAATTGAACAAATCCTGTGAGTGTGAGTGGAGCATATCGTGTGTGTTCTCTCTTTGTTTCTCAACAAAGATTGATTGAACTACAAATGTACTTGCTCGCTTTTTTTTTTTTAAAATCTTAGAGAGTCTTCCTTGTGGGAAAAAGTAATCACCCAAGGGAATGACCCAACCAGGAACACACTAAATCCAAATGACTTCCAACCGGTATAAGTTAGCTCAAAAATGCA
>VDFB02362808.1:0-42319 GCA_007258455.2 Sequoia sempervirens | reverse complement strand
CCTAGATATGTTTAATCAATCAACAATGCAAACCCTTGAATATGCAGTAAGATGGCAGCCAACAATAGGAAACCATACAATCCCAATATTTACAATATTAAAATATCCAAATCCCACGTCCAAATCAGCAAGGATTGACTTATACATCAACAAGTAAATCCTCCCAATTCAATCAATATATCTTCCAAATTCTTGTTGATTCCTTCAAACCCTAAATATTAAATCTCTCTTATAAATATATGAAGCACAAGCACAACCTATGGATGAAGATGTATGCAAGCTAGCTTGGGAGATCTTTCACTCTTGCACCAAGTTGTTCTTCTTAAGGGATTTCGTCCTCAAAAAGATAAGTGTTTCCAGACTCTCCAGTCTCCTGCAAAAACCTTTATCAAAATAATCTTCTCAACAATGAATGAATGTGCAAATGAGCTCCAAATGGATTTTTATAACTCTCACACCCTAATTTGCATTTGAGTTATATTTCATTTAATCTACTTTTTTCTCAACTTATAACTCCCTTTTTAATTTTCTCTTAACTTTATATTATAAAGTGCACTTTAAAACATTTATATCCCACTTTTAATAAAGTCTTTTAATATATTATAATAACATATAAAGTTAATTAATTTAAATTAACTTTATAATTAATGTTATTAAATTTAAATACATAGGACCATTGAATACCAAAATTTCTCCAAGATATAAATATGCCATCATGCCCAAAATAGTAACTCTCCCAGCTAACCATACCGGTGATTTACTATAAATAGTAAGTATAGATGAAATGTCCATGTGACTTATTAAAATATTAAGTATGGTTAAAATGGATAAATAGCTTCTACAAACTCCCTAGTAAACAATGGGCTTGGAAAAACTATGACTAAGCTCAAAAAGGTCAAATTGAACAAGTCTGCAACACCCTCAAAGGGCCCCCTAACCACTTGTTAGTCCACGGGGACCAAGTGATGGACCAACCATTACAGCTGACTACTACCTAGGGAAAAGGGGACATTATAGTCTTCCCTCCCCAAGATTGATTGTCCCCAAGCAATCCTCACCTAAATATCGTGGATGGTCACCTGAATACCAGGATCCCAAATAAGCCTATAGAATTCCCAACAATATATCCTCTGTATCCGCTGGCTAGAGATAAATCCATGCTCAACATCACTATAAAAAACTACCCCCATATAGAGAAATCTACCAAACATAGGAATTCCTATATCCCATAGCCAAAATAGAATCCTACCATACACATCACCCATTGACTTCCACTACGCTACTCTGATATAATCTTCACCATGTTGATAGTGGTGAATAAACACATCGAGATCCAACTGAACTAATGTGCCAAACCTATCACCACCTGGATCCCAACACATCAGATACTCACATCCATCGAACATGAGAAGATGGAAGTAACTCGAAGTGCCAACATCACAACACCTCTCCCCAACCTCTATGAATCTCCCAAGGATGTGATGAGTACCCCACATAGGTGTTGGAATCGTGTAGCATCTCCTCTTAGGTTGTTGATATGGGACAGATCAATGGCTTCAAGATAGTAAGATGAACCTATGGGGATGCAAATAGTTGTGTTGAAGCCATAAGGTGATACAGTATCATCCCTATGTTACTCACTCATGACGAGGACATGATGCAACTCTCCTCCAAAATCATGTATAGTTGTTGTCCTCCAAAAATAATGAATGCAATCCTCGTCGTATGGAGTAGGAAAACCATCTCCCACCAAAACATGGAGCAAAAATCCATTACTGTGGGTTGGTCCAATGATGCCATCATGCACATTGAGAACATAACTCCCATATGTCCTCATCTTCCCAAGTGTATGCCACACATGGGTATGTGACTCCATCAAAAATCCCTAAGGCATGGAAGCTCTGTACTCTCAATCAAGGAGATGTTTGCATGATGAAAATTTGATCCCTATCTTTGTATACAACTATCTGAAAGTGATAGAGACTCACTAGACTCACTAATAGCAATTTCTACCTCACCAATGTAAAGACTAGTGCTCTTGTCATAGGTGGATACATGAACCCCACTACTGGATGGTTTGTGTGGTGTGTGTATCTCCACCATTGATGTATCTATATCCTAAGCCCTCAATTGGCTCTCCCTCAAAAGTGACTCATGGTAACTATGATACAAGTCATGTGAAAAATCAAGAATGTCAAAATCATTCCTATCCTTAAGATCATGCAAAGCTAAAACCTCCTTGTGCTCGACCATAGTTATGGGTTCTCCCCTCAAACCATGACTATCACTACCATCTACATGTGTCATAACAACTATAGAAGATTAATCTCCTACTGTGGAAGATGATGATTGAACCAAGCTTAGTTCCCCACAAAGATCATCAATCAGAATCTCTAATTCTCAAAGGGCCTTTTGAGTTCTCTTCAAGGAATCCTCAATGACAATAAGCTCATCAATAAGCTTATCCACCTCCCTTTCTTTCCACTTAAGCACATCATAGTAGATCTCACCAAGCATTAGTAGGTGATCTCTATCTAAGAGTAGTTGTAGGTAGTTTGACTTTGTTACCACCAATGCTTCTTTGAGTGCCTGAAAATCTACAAGGGAAAGTCCTCCTTCAGGGTTGTTTTGTATCCCTAGGACCCTCCAACAATACTTTTCCATCAGCTGAAGAGTTTCATCAAAGTGTCTAATGGCTGCATCAATCTGGTCTTCACTAACCTTCAATTGTATTGCTAACTTATTAGACTCCTTAGACTGATAAACCTCATTTCAAATTTCTAATTTTCAATCAACGTCATACAACATTAAATCAGAATTGTTTTAGGGGTTGATATCAACACTAGGAGTGTCAAAAATATCACTCTTCATGCCTAATCCAAAAGATGAAGTCAGGGCAGCACTAAAGTCGAAAGTAGACCCATCATCCCTATGCAATTTTTTTGATTTAGGATCAACACCATCCAACTCTAAATCAGATTTATTTTCAAGGTTGGTTTCAACACCAAAAATGTCAATAATGCCATCCCACACACACAACTATGTATAAGTTCGGACAACAGTATGGTCAAAAATAGATTCATCCCAAACGATATCCCATAATCCTATGTAGGTCTGATCCAAACCCATTTGTTCATTACATATTGTATTTTATGATTTCCCAACATTGGTTTGTGAAACATTCACCTCAAAGACACTCAACCCATAATCTGACTCCTTGCCAAGATGAAGTAATGGTGATGAAGCAATGCAAGGCTCAAATAGAGGAGTATCAAATGGGTTTATACCTTCTTGTAGGTGATCCCACATGGTTGTCTTGTCAATCTCCATTATGGCATTTCCTGCAATTCATATGTGCTCTTCATCTAAAGTTCTAGTAGGTGGCTCTTCTACATCCTTGTCCTCATAGGGCTAAAGTGAACTTGTAGCTTCGTTCTCTTTAGAACTTAAGAGTCCAATTTTCAACACATGATGACTGATTTTCTTCTTTCCCGTGAATACTGGTAGGCTGCAAGTCACATAGACACACTTTATCTTTCTTATCCAGATGTTTAGGTTTTGCAACCTTCCTTTATATGCTTTTTTCAAGTCAGGGTCCTTCATTAGCATGTACAATTTCTGCATCAATTCAAACATGGATTTATCTGTAGCCATTTTTTACCCTTGCCTCTAACAACTGTTGAAAAGAAGCAAAAAGATAGATATGCAGCTGCTGGTCGCCATCATGCAAAGATGTGAACCAACTAATTTTTTTTTTATGATTCACCCAACAGTATGGCAAGACAAATTGTGTTTTGATACCACTATAATATGCAACCCTTTTTTCCTTTGTTTTTTTTGTTTTGATGAATGGTTTGTGATATATTTTTTTATGTTTGATACAACAATATAATGCAGCAAAATAGAAGATATTGCAATAATTTTTTCAACTCAAAAACTAAACAATAAATAGGGAATACATAACAAAAAATTATATATTTTAATACCATCTTAGATACTCAATATTTTCACAAAATATTGACAACCTAGTTCATAAAATATCCCCTATTATCTAAAATAACAATACCCCAAAAATTTGGGAGTTACAAATCATGAACTCACAAGTAAGATATGATTTGAAACCCTCTAAAAATAGATGCCAAATGCAAGTAACACCTCCAATGGAGGAAATGATCCCAAAAAGTGCTCTCATTCCTACCAATATATGTCTTTCAAACTTCATTCCGGACCTCTAAAAGCACCCATGATACTCAACTACCCAACTACCTAAGCAGTAACAATCTTCCTGTAAATCCCACAACCTAAATATGTTGTATCAATCAACAATGAAAACCCTTGTATTTAGTAAGATGACGACCATCTATAGGAAACCCTACAATCCCAATATTTGTAATATTAAAAATTTTCAAATCCCACGTCCAAATCAACAAGGATTGACTTATACATCAGTAAGTAAATCCTCCCAATACAATCAATATATCTTCCAATTTCTCATTGATTCCTTCAAACCCTGAATATTAAATAACTCTTGTGAATTGTTGAAGCACAATCACAACCTCTGAATGAAGTTGTTTGCAAGCTATCTTGGGAGATCTTACACTTCTGCATCTAGCTATTCTTCCTGAGGGGTTTCATCCTCAAAAAGCTAAGTGTTTCTAGACTCTCCAGTTTCCTACAAAAAACCTTATCAAAGTAATCTTCTCAACAATGAATCAATGTGCAAATGAGCTCCAAATGGCTTTTTGTAACTCTCACGCCCTAGTTTACATTTGAGTTATATTTGATTTAATTTAATTTTTTCCCACCTTATAACTCTCTTTTTAATTTGCACTTAACTTTATATTATAAAGTGCACTTTAAAAATATTTATATCTCACTTTTAATAAATTCCTTTAATATATTATAATAACATATAAAGTTAATTAATTAAAATTAACTTTATAATTAACATTATTAAGATTAAATACATAGGACCATTGAATACCAAAATGTCTCCAAGATATAAATATGTCATCATGCCCAAAATAGTACCATACTAGTGATTTACTACAAATAGTAAGTATAGATGAAATGTCCATGTGACTTACTAAAAATAGCAAGTATAGTTAAAATGATTGAATAGCTTATGTGAACTCCCTAGTAAACATTGGGATGGGAAAAACATTGGCTGAGCTCAACAAGGTCGGATTGAACAAGTCTAAAATTCCCTCAAAGGGCTCCCTCTTGTTAGTCCATGGGGACCAAGTGATGGACTAATCACTGCGACTAACCACTGCCTAGGAAAAATGGGACATTATAGTGATCCCTTGTCTCCTTATGTATTCATTATTATGGATGAAGGTTTGGGAAGACTTCTAAAAGACCATTTGAGTCAAGGGCTTATTCACTGGTGGTGTTGGGGTGAAAACTTACCTCCTCAGACCCACTTACAGTTTGTGGATGACACTGTGCTCTTGGTTGTTGTTAGAATCAGAGAAGTGAGTAACTTCAGGAAGGCTCTCAACATATATCTTGCAACTTTAGGTCAGAGGATTAATGAAGGGAAGTCCTATATCTTCTTCTTTAACACTCCTCCGCTTATTCAATCTAGGATTGCTTGTATTCTCAAGTTGCAGTTAGGTAATCTTCTTTTTATGTATTTGGGAGTTCCCCTCTTTGTGGCATATCTACCAAGAGGAACCTGACAGAAGGTTCTAGATAAGTTCAGGCGCTATGTCAATCATTGGAATGGCAGGTGGTTGTCCTTTGCTAGGAGGATTATGCTCCTAAATATTGTGGTTCAGGTGCTTCCTATCTATAGGTGTATGGTTAAAAAGTTTCTCCTGTTGATTTTATTAGAGAGCTTGATGCACTCTCTAGGAAATTCTTATGGGCAAGAAGACTGAATTACAAGAAGTGGAGATTGGTTAAGTGGGATTCTATCTATAGGCCTATTCAACAGGGTGGTCTAGGTCTTCGCTAAGCGGCTATTACTAGGAAAGCTTTGTCAGCCAAGCTTTACTGAAGATGGTGTAGTAATCAGGATCAATGTTCTAGGCCAAAATCCTAGGTGCTAAATATCTTGGAGGAGTTGCAGGTGAAGATATTCCTAGATGCTCCTAAGATGGTAAGGGGTCTATGACTTGGGATACACTTAAAAGAGGAACTAGCCTAATCAAGCAACGTTTATTCTAGATTTGTCACAAGGGCGAGGATGTTCTTTTTTGGCTTGATTCCTAAGATGGTTACCCGCCAATCATGACCACCTATCTCCATTTATGGAATCTTGGTTTGCAATTTTAGGAGGACAAGTGGTCAAAGGTGAGTGGTTTCAAAGTTGTGGAGTGTCTAGGTCAAGTGGAGGTGCTTAAGTGGAAAGGGCGCTGCTTGTGGCCCTTGGGGGGCTCGAAAGATGATCATGCTTAGTTGTCTAGGATTTTAGCAGGTAGAGCTTATAGCACTTTGCAATAGAGGGATGTCCTAGCTTGGGCTCTTGACCCAAAAGGGGTTTACTTGGTGGTAGCTAGGTATCATGAATTTGATAGAAGGAAATATGGGGAGGATGAAGTCCCTTGGTGGAAGTATGTCTGGAATAAGTTTGCATGGCCTAACTATAACTTCTTCCTTTGGCTAGTTGCTCGTAACAGGTGTCTTACTTGGGATAATCTTTTAAAGAGAGGATTTCAGGGTCCCTCCATATGTTTTCTTTGTGGTAGTAGTGAGGAACATTCTTCACATTTGTTCTTCCAATGTGCTTTCTCCAGCTCTATCTAGCAACTTTGATGGGTGGTGTGGAAATTCTCTTGTGTGAATGCTCTTCCCCCCTCTAATTTTTAGAGAAATTTAGGGAGGCCCTCTACTCACTCTTTCCCTCTCTTTTTGGTGTGGGCTATTGGGCCTTCATGTATTCTTTGGAAAATTTGGCTAGAGAGGAATCGTGGGATCTTTCAAGATAAAAAGTTGACGGTTCTACAGGTATGGCAACAGATTCTTGGTATGATTCAGGAGACTATTTCAACTAAATGTGAGGTTGGGGTTCCTCTGGATGCGAGGGAGGTTGTGGTGTCGTAGTGTTTGGGTTTGAATGGATTGAGCTCAAGAGGGCTTGTTCCAAAGGGAGGATATATCCCAACAAAAAAATCCAGAGAGAAGGTAGGTGGTCCCCGCCTCCTACTGGGATCTTGAAAATTAATATTGATGGATCATCCAGGGGAAATACGAGTTATGCTAGTGTGGGAGGAGTAGGGGGAGACAACTTTGGGGTTGCGCTTTTTTTCTTCTCCAAGTATCAAGGCCACCAAACTAATAATCTCATGGAAGCTCTCACAATTCAAATTACTCCTGAAAATGCTTATTCTCTAGGTTGGCACAAGGTTATTTGTGAATCAAATTCTCATATCGTGATTAATTTGTTGAAAAAGTAGAGATTTGATGGGGTGAATTGACAATTGATTTAGATTGTGCAGCAAATTCATCATCTAAGTAGTTTTCTTGAGATGGTGTCCTTTGTTCATATCTTGAGGGAGTTGAACAATGTGGTGGATTGTCTATCTAAATGGGCTTCAAAGTTTATGGGTGACTGGAAGATTGATGATTGGGAGCATCTTCCCAATGAATTTGTCCACAAGTTGAAGATGTTGATTCATGAGGATATCCATGGTCCATGAACAGGTTTTTGTTTTCCTATTCTTGAGGACTTGTTGCTCTTTGATCTTTGTCAAGTGGGTGTGCCCTCTGGGCCCTGGTTGTTTTTGGTCATGTTCCTTGTACTCTTTGCTTTTCTTTGATTGAATAAGTTTTTACCCCTTTTTAAAAAAAAAAAGATTTCTGTATTTCATTAGTTTATATCATTTTAAAATTCAAAATATATACGACACTTTTAGATTGTCCAAATTAAAAATTTGTAGTTGTGTTGGCTATTTCCTTTATAAAATTTTGGCACAATTTTAAAATTTTACCCAACTAAATCTTAAAATACAAATAATTGATAAGTATAAAAAAGAAAATTTAAGCTGCTCACAACCAAAATGGAGAAAAAGAAAAAAAGACTTGGACTAACTAGTAAAGAAGCTAGAAGATAATTGAAACAATGTATATACATTGTATTAGTATTGTATCAATTGGCCACAATTTACACTTCAATGTAACAAAAATAAATAAACCAAATAGAGTCCCAAATTCTACAAACATATGGAATTGCAACTTTACCACTAATTTTAGATGGATCACAATATCAACAAGTGAGGAACCTCATATTACAAAATAGCCAAGTAAGTGAATAGAGGATGAAATCAATAACCCAAATGAATGAATTAGAAATTTGTCACTTCTATCCATGCTTCTTCATGACATCAAACAAGTAATAACCACACTAATAAATCTATATACCATTACTAATATAGAGGATGCAATCAATAACCCAAATGAATGAATTAGAAATTTGTCACTTCTATCCATGCTTCTTCATGACATCAAACAAGTAATCTTGTGTGATAATTTCTTTAGCTGGGAGGACAAATACCTTTTGATGATCAAACCTTGGCACGCCAACTTTGACCCAGCTTCTGAAACCTTCAATAAAATCCCGATTTGGGTCCGTCTGCCTAATCTCCCTCTTCACCTTTGGAATGACTCTCTCCTGGAGGAGATTGGGGATGCCCTAGGTGATTTCTTACTTGTGGACAATGAATCTTCTGATCTTTATCACTCTACCTTTGCCCGAATACTTGTTGAAATTGATGTCTCAAAAGGACTACCCGCTGAGGTTCTCTTAAAATGTTCTAGGGGGTCTTGGACCCAATCGTTGGATTATGAGGGGGTTCCTTTTCGCTGTAGAAGATGCTTCAAAACAGGACATGCTGCTGCGCAATGCGGATTCGAGAAGAAGACAAAGACAACTACTTGGTGGAATGGCGCTTCTCTACAACATTACACGGTTGAGAAGAAATCTGATCAGCCAAGGAGCTTCTCTGAGGTGGTGGTTTCTGATTCACAAGTTGCTGGGGCTTTTGATTCACAGGTTGTTGGGGGTTCGATTGCTAGGGTTTCTTCTTCCTCCGCGGGGGGAACTACCGTTACTGGGGTTTCTGATTCACAGGTTGCTGGCGTTTCAACTGCTGGGGTTTCTCCTTCCTCCGCTGGGGGAACTACCATGATAAATCATATTGAGCAAACGATTAGACCGGTTGTTGTCTCTACTGATGGTGCTTCGTTTCCCATCTCTGGTTGCTCTCCGGTCATTTCCACACCTGTTCGGGCGAACTTTGATGTTTCCTCTAGGGCTGCGGATTTTCATCCTCAGGAAATTGTTGGGCTGGCTTGGCAGGCTAAGGCGGCACAAGTTGAAGAAGGCTGGACTACTGTTACTGGAAAAAAATCTAAACCCTATGGGCCTTCTTTCGATATGACTCTTCGCTCCAACAAGAGAAACTCTAATTGTAAAACCTAATGGTGTTTGTTTGGGAGCTGGTTTTTTGCTGACTGCGGGCTGTCTTTTCTGCAGTCTAGTCTTTTTGGCTGTTTTAAGCAGTTTGGCCTTTTGGTTGTATAGGGTTCCAGATCCCTTCAAAATCTGTTTTCCCCAATATCAAAAACAAGTAATAACCACACTAATAAATCTATATACCGTTCCTAATATAGAAAGATCCTACAATGAGCTTTCATTTTGGATACAACAAATATAATGCATGGTGTTAACCTAGGAAAATAAATGTGAGTAAATCAAGATAAATTGTAGGTGTCTATTATTGTAATTCAAGATTTGTGAGGATGATTCTTTATAACAAAGTATTTTTTTAGAGGAAGTTTTCTTGAGGACAGGACAAAGGATTAGGCCCCAAGAGAATGTTGGTAAGTCAAGAACTAAAAAATGGGTAGACTAAGAGTCACTAGAAGACCATTTCTATAGAAATTAGGAACATGCAATACCCTTTGAAGGATGGGAAGATACAAAGACATCAAACAAATGAAAGAGAAGTGATCATAAATAATACATACCACAAGGTTCAAATGAATTGGAGTACATCCAATTGGGGGAGTATTAGGAATTGCACCAACGATCATTGCTTTTCCAATTTCATACCTGTACAAACCCTTAAATTATGGTTAGATTTTGCAAACATTCATGAATAAAAGTAGAGAGGAATATACATGATACCAACATTCATAATCTTAAATATATATGAAAATTGGATTAGCTATGAAAAATCATATGAGGATAGTAGGTATATTTTGTCACCAAAAATCTAATTGATAAAGAGGTAAAAAAGAACAATTCAAACCAACAAGGAGTAAAGCCATATGGGAAATATCATATTAAATAGAAAATCTTTAATATAACCCTAGCAAAATGGTTGACAAGAGAGATGAAGTTCAAAATAATAAGACACGAGATGAAGCAATTTTCATAATGACTATTAATTGTTAGTTTAGTTTATCAAATGATCAACCAAAGCCCATTGTTAATATAGTAAAAGAAAATGATCATTGGATAATGTATAGTTATGTGAAACAAAGAGAAATAATTTGCATAAAAATATACACAAATTTTAATGTATAAATTTTATCTTTGCAATGTATTTCAAATTTTGTGTGTTGAACACAAACTCAAACCTTTTCCTAACTTCTAAAAATAAACTTGATATGCATATTATATTTCAAAGCAAAGTTACAATTGAAGTAGTTCAAAGGATTATTATAAAAGTACTCAAGCAGAAACGAGATATCTTGGTGGACCAAAATTTAACGCATCCAAGAGATCTGATTGGTGGAGCACATTGCTTGCATAGGATTTTCTTTCATATTATATGTTTATCCCTTACTTTTCCTTAGTTGTCATGTCTTTTGAAAAAGTTTTCCTTTATCTCAACTTTCTATGGAAGTAATTTTTGCTACTTCTGGGTGAATAATCTATAAGGTGTGACCAAGAAGAACACAACTTTGACACTAAGAGATATGAATAGTTACAAATTTTAAATCCAAATATTCTCATATTCCTCTTCATCTTGAAGAATATAGAAACTCTTGTGATATTTTAAAATTAGTGGACTGCACTTGTTTTTTAAATACCTACAATTACATACTACAAGATATTCCTTTTTGAAATCAGGTAGGCTAAACATGCATCTCCAACTATAAAACTGCAAGACTAGAAACATGAATTCATAGGATCTATTTCAACAACATATTTTTCAACTATAAAATTTTACATATTAGTAAAAAATTACATTCACCATTAAATAGGATAAGATGAAAGATAGGAAACATGAATTCGTAGGTTCTATTTAAATAAGATATTTTTCAACTATAAAAAATTTACATTCACCATTAAATTGGATAATATTTAAATATAGCCAAATTTAGTATGCATCTCTGAATCTCATCTATCTAATCAACAAATTTAATTATGGATGTAAGTTCAATTAATTTCAGGCATGATCTATTCTACAAGTCAAAAGTGTAGATGAGGATCTTGCATGTAAAAATGCAGGTAAGACTTTTGATCTATGGAGTGTAAAGAAGATAAGATAGCAAAACAACTTTCTACACTAATCTTGACAGGAGGGTAATGTAAAACTTTACAAATCTTTACAACATTTATAAAAACTTAAACATAAATATCATGTATACCACCACATAGTGATTTACATAGGAAAAACCCTTTCAGGAGAAAAAACTCACACTTCAAAAGTCACCTGATATATTATTCAGAAATCATGAAGATTACAATATACTTGCAGAGAAAATTTCTCACAAGAGTATCACCAACTCGAGATCTAAAGGAAACACAACTATCAAAATCTCAGAATACATCACAATGCACAACCATAATATAATTCCCTCATAAAATAAGGTTGTCTTTTAGGACACGACAAGCTAAAAAAATATCTAGCTATCTGAGACCTAATGATGAACGGTCCAAATTTATAATATTAAAATATACATAAAATGTAGCTTTTGAGGACACTACCCCCAAACCCTCGCCGAGGCATGCAACCCTCAGATTCCTTACCAAAGGGGTCATCCCCCTCAAACCTCGTAAGGGCGTACCCCCATTTTAATCCACCATATTAAATATATTAACCCTTTATAATTACAAGGTTGAGTCCATTTTTCCTAAAAATCCCCCACTTGTTGAATACCTTGCAAGAGCAACAAGAGGATCAATACCATGCCTTAATTTCTATGGGTCAAGAGGTCCATAGACTCTAAAAACCATCTAGACTTCTCTATGCTCACAAATTTAGTTAAAGAACCTACAATAGTCATCAAAGTCTCTACCTTAACTAGCTTCACCCTGCCATCATCGATCATATCTCTAAAAAATGACAATGTACATCAATGTGCTTGGTCCTAGCATGAAATGTCAAGTTCTTAGTTAGGAAAATCACACTCTAACTATCACAATAAATTTTCACTACACCTTATTTTATTCCAACATTTGAATACAATCTCTTAAGCTAAATGGCTTCTTTACAAGCATGAGTAGCTATCATATACTCAGCTTTAGTAGTGGAAAAATCAACCACAATCTATCACTTACTCATCTAATTGATTTCACCACCAAATAAAGTAAATACATAAGCATTGGTGGATCGTTTGTTATAAACATCACCCGCCCAATCTAAATCCACATAACCATGAATATCAAGGGAAAATTTATCTCCTATCAAATTACCATGATAACACAAGAAATACTCTGAGGCACCCCACAAATATCTGAAGACTCTTTTAAGTGCATCACAATGAACTCTATTAGGACTAGACATATGTTTAAAAAGATCTCTCATTACTTGGGAAATGTATGATCTAGTGTAGACCATAACATGCATCAAACTTTCAACTACACTCTGGTATGATACTCTGCTCATGTCTTTCATGATCTATGATGGGGATGTCAAATAATTTGAAATAGATAACTCCATTCCAACTGTAAAAAGAACACACAATGGACTACAATCTTGCATACTAAATCTCTATAAAATTGAATTGGCATACTTACTTTGGCCAAGCCATATTTTTTTGTTCACTCTATATCTTCTAATTTTAATCCCAAGAATGTGTTTAGCTACACCAAGATCTTTCATTTCAAATTTAGTTGCAAGTTGAGACTTTAGTTCTTAAATCATTCATTTCCATTTACCAATAAATAACATATCATCAACATATAATGCAATAAATAGAAAATTATCATCTACCTTATAATAAACACAATGATATGATTTAAAATGCTCAAATCCCAAACTCAACACATATGTATCAAATTTTTGGTACCACATCTTAAGACTCCATTTAAGGTCATACAAGGATTTTTTTCAATTTACAAACCAAATTACTTTTACTTTTCATCGTGTAGTGTTCTAGTTGTGTTATATAAATATCCTCCTCTAAATCACCATGAAGGAAAGTCATTTTCACATCCGTTTGCTCAACCTCTAGATCATAAGTAGGGTGATCCCACAAAATTGGTTTACAATTCCGTTGAGGAAGGAAAATTGCAAAACACACCCCCATAAAGATTTTTTTTTTATTTTGGGGGGTTCGCACGAACTAGAAGTCCGAGCGAACACAAGAGGGGTTCACTTGGACCCCCATTCAAGCGAACCATATTAAATGGTTAGACCCACTCTTTGCACATTGTCCAAAATGAAAACAAACAGAATTTTTGAAAAAAGGGGGGTTCGCTCGAACCCCCCTTCAAGCGAACCCCCATTCGCTCAAAAATTCAAGGGGGTTTGCTCCAACCCCCATTTTCCCCCCTTCTCTCCCTCTTGCACCAAATATCTGCAATTTTTTTCCCTTCGAAGCTCGGGTTGAGGATGAAAATGGAGGAGATTTCACAAACCCAACAAGATGATGGTAGTCCTTGGAATGAGCTATCCATTGGATATAATTTTAATATGTTTCAGTTTTATTATGTATTTATTTTTTTAGTTTGATTAAACATAGGTTTTTCACCAAAAATCAAGCTCTGTTTTACACGTGGAAAAGTAGCAGATTATCAAAATAAAATTTTGAAAAATATGTTCAGGATAGGTATTGATGTCCTTGATCCAGTAAAAAATAATTGAATTTCGATACATACAAAAATTTTATGTTGTATGCGATCTGCCTATGTCTGAATTGTAATTGGTTTGACTATGAAATTTGATTAAGGAAAAAATATTTAATAAAATACTATAAAACCAAATGAACTGGTTAGATATCATAGTTACAAATCTAAATTCAAAAACATTAGAATTTTATCCTCCGTAGAAAAAAGGTTATGTTGTATATGGTGAGCATCACTCCTTAAAATGGTGTTTACTAATAAAAACTAGTTTTTGAAAGAGATGGAAAAAAAAGTGCAATATGATTCCAAAAAAATTGAAAAAAAATATATTTAGAATCTACAAACAAAATGTCACAAATCACTAATTTGCATCATCAAATTCCTCACAGTTTAACTGCTATAGGTGCCCAAAAATGAAGATTTAGTTAGAAAAAATCAGTTCAGTATCCAGTTTGGCCAAAAATTGTAAACTAGTATTGTGGGATCACCCAAGTAGCAATAATAA
Organism: Sequoia sempervirens; assembly: GCA_007258455.2. NCBI lineage: Eukaryota > Viridiplantae > Streptophyta > Pinopsida > Cupressales > Cupressaceae > Sequoia > Sequoia sempervirens. The sequence goes on along the minus strand of VDFB02362808.1, from coordinate 27,785 downwards.
AAAGAAAATATAATGGATGTCGTTTTTGCAATAGGAGAAATCATCTCATCGGATCATCGCAAAATATTGTGTCCCACTCTTTGGCCAAAGCAGGACATTGAAATCATCATTTTTCACCAAATTTTCACTTTATGAAACCTATAACAACTAAATCATTAATAATTTGAAGATGATGTGAACTAGTGATTTGTGAAGATTTGTGTAGATTCTATTTTTTAATTCAAAAATAAATTGTGAATTTTTTAATGTAACTTTTAATAACCATTTTTTTATAATAAACAACATTTTTTAAAAAATCCAGTTTGCCAAAAATTGTAAACTAGTATTGTGGGATCACCCAAGTAGCAATAATAAAAAGAAAATATAATGGATGTCGTTTTTGCAATAGGAGAAATCATCTCATCGGATCATCGCAAAATATTGTGTCCCACTCTTTGGCCAAAGCAGGACATTGAAATCATCATTTTTCACCAAATTTTCACTTTTGAAACCTATAACAACTAAATCATTAATAATTTGAAGATGGTGAACTAGTGATTTGTGAAGATTTGTGTAGATTATTTTTTAATTCAAAATAAATTGTGAATTTTAATGTAACTTTTAATAACCATTTTTTTATAATAAACAACATTTTTTAAAAATCAGTTCAGTATCCAGTTTGGCCAAAAATTGTAAACCAATATTGTGAGATCACCCAAGTAGCAATAATAAAAAGAAAATATAATAGATGTCGTTTTTGCAATAAGAGAAATCATCTCATCGGATCATCGCAAAATATTGTGTCCCACTCTTTGGCCAAAGTAGGACATTGAAATCATCATTTTTCACCAACTTTTCACTTTATGAAACCTATAACAACTAAATCATTAATAATTTGAAGATGATGTGAACTAGTGATTTGTGAAGATTTGTGTAGATTCTATTTTTTAATTAAAAAATAAATTATGAATTTTTTAATGTAACTTTTAATAACTATTTTTTTATAATAAACATTTTTAAAAAATAACATTTATGTTGCAACACAATTTTTTTATAGAGTGATAAAATTATAATTTTTAAAATATAGATTTGTAACATCAATATCTAGTGCATAGATATTTTTCATAATTTTTTTAAAAAAATTAATCAATTTTTGAAGTAAGAGATTATAATTTGGACATAGGTGTATATCATAACTCACAACTTGTTTCATATGTATTAAACCATTTTTTCTTTTCTTTTGCTCAAACAAGAATATCAATACCTAAGGCACAAATATTTAATTAAAAAAATTAATCTTTTTTTTAATTTTCTTGCATGTGTGAAACAAATACCTCGATGTTTGGTGAAAAGCCCACATTCACAAGAAATAAAAATAAATATGATAAAGGAATTGGCCAACATAAACGAAAATTCTCAACTTCAACCTTATAAAAGTGGTCTTTATATTTTCAATTTCAAAATCATGTAAACTAATGAAATGCAAAACTCTTGCTGAAGTTTATTTTTTTAATTTAAAAAAAATAAAAAAATGTTTTATTTTTTTTATAAATTTAAAAACAGATTTTGAATTGTTAGAAATTTCAAGAAAAGTGGCATTGAGTTGACGTCAAGAAAAAATAGGAAACAATTTTATTTTCTCTTGAATTTTTTTCTCGAATAGATAACGTCAATATCTAGTGCATAAAAAAAAATCAAAAATTTTGATGTATATTTTCTTCGTAATAACATTTTAAAGTCAATTGTACCAAACTTTGATAGTTTTCATTTTATGTCAACTATTGTCTATTATTTTTATCATTTTCACATAATAAATTATACCCTTTTGAAAATGATTCTTTCCTCTAATGCACCATATATTTTGCAATTTTTTAAATTTTTTTAGTATTTTTTTTAAATTTTAATCAGCCCCATTTTTTTTATTTTAACAACCTACTTACATAGTCAGTTTCGAGAAAAACTGTTTCGACTGAAACCCTTTTGCCTGAAACCCTTTCAAGCAAAAACTTACATATAAATTGAGTCACATTTTAAAATGACAAAGAGAAAAATTCAAATTTTGTAGTTTTGGGTTTTAAGGGTTTCGCCTGAAACTCTATGTGCCACATATAGGCCACATAGTTTCAGACGAAATTGTTTCAACCGAAACTATTTCACTTAGAACTATTTAGTTGGTCAAAAGTGTGACATAGGTTTGTGCTTTTAGCTAGTTATACTTTTTGAAAAGCTTATAATAAGGGCTACATACTTACAAAACATAAATTTTAAATGAATTTATTTGATCCCTCAAAAAGTAAAGAAAATTTTATTTTGTCAGCATTTTGATAGGTGTGAAGGAGACTCCATTGTGTGTATGATTTAAGACTAGAGGGGTTTTATCTAAGGTAGTTTGATCTAAGGGAGTCTTATCTAACCCTCTTCATTTAAAACCCTTTAGATGGAACCCCTCAAGGCTTAAATTATTAAATTTTCTAGAAAATATGTGACTTCAAGAAAAAATCAAGATGTCTCAAAAATGTGACTCATTCTTGTGAGATCACCCCACCATAATCAACACCCTCAATTTGAGAGTAACCCTTTGCAAACTATGCTTTGTACTTCTCAATACCTCCATCTAAACCACTCTTTTTCTTGAACACCCATTTGTAACCAATAGGGTTTTGTCCTTCAAGCAATGGTACAAGATCCCATCTATCATTTTTCAATGCCACCATTTTTTCATCTATAGCAATCTTTCAAAATTATGCTTCATACCTAATGCCTCTTCTATAGATTTGGGTTCATCCATGTTATTCTTCAAAGAAAAATATATTTTCAATCATCAAGTGAATACCTTTCAGACGGTTGCTTAAGCCTTGTAAACCTACAAACAAGTTGAGTTGAAGGTTCTTCCTCCTATTCTGAAGATTCGGAACTAAATGAGCTCTCCTCAACTACTTGTCTATCCAAGGGCCTGAATTCAACTTTCTTAAGTGTAAAAAGAAGTTGAATCACATCTTCCTGCTCTATTTGTTTTTGTTGTAATGTAACACAAGAATGCTTAGTTTCTCTAAAATTAGCACTTCTACTATATATTACCTTTTGTGCAACATGGTCCTAAAGTTTGTACCATTTCAAACCATAACTATATCCGATGAAGATACATTTCACAACCTTGTTCTCCAACTTTGTTCGCTTCTCTTTTGGCAATGCGCATATGCCTCACAACCAAAAACTCTAAGATGTGCCAATGAAAGCTTGTGACCCGACCATGCCTCTATAGGCATCTTATCAACCAAAGTCGATGTAGGAGTCTTGTTAATCAAGTAACAAGCAATGAAAACAACTTTAGCCCAAAACCTTTGTTCTAGACCAGCACCACTCAATATACTCCTAGCCTTCTCTATCAATGTCCTATTCATTCTTTATACAACTTCATTTTGTTGTGGAAAATATGGAATTATTTTTTGTCTATGAATACCACAATCTTTATAGAATCTATCGAAATCATTAGAACAAAATTCACCACGGTTATTAGTCCTCAAACATTTTATTTTCTCTCCAATCTACAACTCAACCATTGATTTAAATTCTTTAAATCGACTAAAAACTCTGGATTTAATACTCTTTAGGAAATATACCTATGTCCTACTATGATCATCAATAACTGAAACATAATATGGATTTTACAACTAAAGGAACATCTACAAGACCAAACACGTTAGAATGAATAAAATCCAATACACCATAAGATTTATGAGAATTCACAAATATTACAATCAGACAACCCTTCAACAAAGTTTTTATTTTTCAAGGTCCTTAAACCCTTTTATCCAATGTGGCCAAGCCTTTGGTGCCATAACATAGTCTTCTTTGTAGGTAATTTTGATTCATAAAAAAAATTAACAACCTTAGGTACCCAAAAACCATGACTATCCATTGAAGATGAAACCCTTCCTCTTCCAATGTAGTAATAGACTTGATTTTCATATAAGTACTATTGTACTCAATAGTGTATGGATCAAGCTTATACAATGTGTCATATCTAACACCTCTAGCAATCACCATATCACCTCTAACCATCTTGCATCTTACATCAGAAAAGACTACCTACACAACTGCATCTATTAGTTTTCTCATAGATAACAAATTTCGTGCTAATCCAAGGATATGCAACACACCATTAATTTTTTATTCTACTATCAAGAATCTTAATTCTAACTCTTGTTGAACACCTGGAATACTGAGAGGGGGGTGAATTAGTATTGTTTTAAACTACTTAAACATTTAAGCATTCATTCCACATAACATATTCAACCTACAACAAGAAAGGAAAGTATGAAAGCAACCATTAAAGTACATAACACATGAACACCATATTTTTACGTGGAAAACTCAAAATAGAAAAAACCATGGTGAGGATTAGCTCACAATATATTATAACCAGTTATAGTATATTACAAAAGTGCTCACTACAAGTGGACTCATTGTCCAAATGGACTCACTACCACTGAAAGAAGAAAAGATAGAAGAGATTGTGGCACACAACCAAGATTTGAACAATTACAGTTGCATCTAACATATGCATGAATTATAGTTCCATTAAAGCTCAAAATACATAATTTACACACTTCATTATTATATGAATTAACTCTCTTCTCTGCTCTGCATTCACCTTATACTCACACAATTCACATCAATTGTACATCATGTCACTTCTCTCTCTTCAAAACATCGAAAAAGATCTTACATATATATTCGCTTCATCCACAAACACCTATAACATCAGTTAGGCCAACCTAATTAGATGTATTATACCAATTATACCTTGTCGGCTCATCATACACATGTACATACTTTGCGCCAAGATTCAAAACTCATAATAATTCAAAATAGGTCAAAATGGACCCAAAATAGCACCCACATAACAAATCAATACATATTCAAACTCCACAATACACAAAACTTATTAGGTCAGCACCAATAATGATCTAATAACAAAATTCGCCAACTGTACAACCACATTCAGACATTTGGACCTCCAAAATTTATGCCATTTGGAATACACACTCTACTAAAACCTGTCAACATCACCACAAATCAGCAAAGCTAGATTCCATTCCACGGAGAAGTGTGAATTCACCAAAACATATGCACTAAACTATAAAACACCTATTATTGCTAGACTGATATACTATCACTTATAGCTTCAACACCAAGAGCCAAAACAATACGAAACTCTAGAATTAGGCTCCTCTATCATCCAACAAAATTATATCAATAGTGCAATGCAATATATTTTACAGTGGACTAATGCAGACCCAAAAACCAGGTGCCCGGTACTCAAAATTACCTATATTGACACTTAGTCAATTTTCCCTTCATCTATCTTCACCGGATCAAACCTTCTTGCAAATTCCCACTAGATTACCATCTCAAAACATGCTTAAATTGTACAAATTGATCTGCATGAAGGAATTCATACCAGAATACAATGTTGAAATCAATGACAACACTGTAAAGTAATCCACTTATCCCTCATGCTCATGTTGCCAACAAATGCATCAATGACACTCTTTATTCTTCCAACAATCTCCCCCTTTGTCATTGATGGCAACATGCTAAAACTATTCTCCCAAAGCTACACTCTAATATTAATCTCTCCCTTTGGCATCAAGGGCAAAGGGTGCATACAACAATCTTCTCATATACTGGATATCCCCTTGACAAATATGTACATATATACAAGCTAGAAACTTAATTGCCTCCCCTAGGAATGTTTTCTAACAAAAATCTGTGCTAGAAATCTACCTTATACCTTCCACATATGTACATAGAAATCTGAAACAATAACTGAAATGCATAAAAGTAAAGAAATGCATTCACCCAGAGGAAGAGTTTGACCCTTGCAGCTTCTCAAGGTGGGCTTGCCACTCTTGCTTCCCTTCTTCCCAAATATTTTTGGCTATGCCAAGCATTCTACTCTGAGTTTCAAACTCCATCAGAAGTTCCTCACCATCATATGGAGTGTTGGGTATAGGATTTAGCTTTGAAGCTCTTTCAGCACTCAACAGGGCACTAGAAACAAATATGAACTTAGAGTTCACCAGATCCCTAGAATTGTCAAATTGCATTATGATCTTTTCTTTCTGAGCTTGCAATTGGAAATATTACTCATGCAAGTTCTCTATTGCAGAACTTGTACTTCCATCCAAATCATGTGTTGGGTCATAGGCATTAGAAGCTTTGTCAATCTGGGACTCAATAGTGTCTATCTCATCTTTTATGCTCTTTGTGGGTCTTGGCTACTTCATACAAAATTGAAATAAAGCTTTGGATTTTTCCACACAAGCTTGTACACCTTTAAGGTTTTCTTAGAATTTTTTGTGTGCAATATCACACTTCTCCATTATATCCATTAGTCTCCTATCATTTACCTTTTTCTCTAATTCTTTCTCTAATTTCCCCTTCAATCTAGTAGCATACTCCTTGAAAGAATCAAGCAAAAACTTCAAATTGTCCATACTGGATAGATAATTATCAATGGTAACACTGGGTACGACCTCCTGCAAAACCTTTACAACCTCATCAATCATTTCTCCACTTTTCTGATGAGTCTCAATGATTTCTTTTTGAAAAAATGCATGGAATACATCACCCAATTGAAGCTTATAAAGAGACGAAATCTTGTTCATGTCCACATACCCCTGCTGCTTTGGAAGTTGCAATAATTGAGCAGACACAACAGGTTGGAACTATAATTGCATTTTTAACAAATTCTTTAAGGAATCTCCAGAGGAATTGGAAGATTCACCAGTAGTCTTTACTTCCTCCTCTACAACCTTTTCCTTCAAATCCTTTTCTTTATCACCAGTGTTAACTAGTGTCTCCACATCCTTCTTTTCTTCTGCATCACCAGATGCATTCTCACCCTTCTATCCATTACTCTTCTCTACATTATCTTCACTAGTAGATTGTTCAAGTTGTTATCCAAAGGAGTGATTATCTCCTGTTGGCCTTGAGTGTTCTCAACATTTGACTCAGATATTGAAGGATGTTTTTGATGATCTATAGTATTATTCTCCTTTGCAATGTCTTCTCTAGTAGTTTCTTCTTCAACATTCTCTTCATCTCCAACATTTTCTTCTACATTTTCTTCCACTTCCAGAAGAACATCATCTTTCACATTACCTTCTTCAATTTCATGCTCATGTTGAGCATCATCATGGTGTGCTTCCTCTTCTATGTTAACATCTGGAGTTGGCATCTCAACATGCATATCTTTTGTGTTCTCCGGAGTCAGCCCTAATACATGTATTAATGATCTTTAATCTAGTGGGCTACAAGTCTATCCTTTAGCCACCCAACATCCATTGTTTCGAGGACTTCATTCAAGAAGTAAAATAGTAAACAGATGATCAAGGTTCCAAGTTTAAAAGCATACTTAGAGTCTTTTTTCTTTTACAGATTCTCCAAAAGTTGCAACCTCAATAGTCACATAAATCATAATCAACTCCCATCTCAACCATCTCATAAGTTGTATTGATGGTGGTTGCAGATACAAAATTCTCTCTGTTAGAGACATAAAATTTGTATCTTATCATCATTGAAGCATACTTTAATATCGGGTTCTTGATGTCCTTGATGGTCAAGGCTCTCTTGTCATACGTTGCACCTATTCTCTACATGACTACCTCATTATTCACAAACTTAAGTATCGAAGCTAACTAATGTCAACCCTAATAGCCTCTTTGTTTGTCAAATGTGGAATATCCAACCAGAGGAACTTATCAGGGATGTGGCTCAAGGTGTATCTCACCCACTCATCTACATAGACAATGATGGGAACCCTGTTCCAGACATCGAATTTATTTTTCCAAACTTTCAAATTCTGATTTCAAATCAAAATCATCTCTACTGAGCTCTTTGTACCATACATCACCTAGTTTGGAGCGGTCATACTCTTCCAATTTTTTGTGAATATAGATCCTTATGTCTTCGGTGTGCAAAACACCATATAGAACCCTCGAAAATGTGTCATCTAGGTCGACTTCTATAGATTTATCTAGATGTTTCTTGAACTTTGGTCGGGGTCATTCTGAGACTTCAACAACCCTTAAAGTAGCCATATCAATTGTTTTCAAAACATGTAAAAAACTATGGTAAGATAAGATTGTAAATACCTTTTAATTCACTTTCTAGCTAGGGTTTCGCTTGCACCAAATCTCAATCACTTTGATCACTCCACTTCACTCTTCGTATGCTCTACTCTCCTTGAATGCTTGTTTGCAAATGATAGTTATAACCCTTTTGAATTTGACCTAATTTTGCATTGAATGCTTCAATTTATAAAATTTTCTAACCCTAACTATATGTATAGTCAACTTCAAATGCTTCGCAAACTTCTGCAACACGATGTTTTCCACCAATTCTTTCTTTAGTAGGTCAAGAATGTTGACCCACACCTCATATTCACGTGTTGAAGCATCAACACCACTTCTATACTAGGAGATAAGGAATCTTCTTTTAATGCTCCCCCTAATCCAAAGCTCTCTTCTTAGTTTCCAGATGAAACATCTACACCAGATGTTGGTATAGACTTAGCCTTTATCTCACTATCTTCCTTCTTTCTCCAAATCTTATCCATCTCTTTCTTCATTTCTGTTAGATCAACTTTTTTCACTAGATCATTCTTCTTTATCGGATTGTTCTTCTTCACATTCTCGCTTCTACAAAACTTAGAGATATGTTCAAGTCTACTACAATTATAACATATGGCATTCTTTTGAATAGGCATGCTCCCATTCATTCTAGATTTGCATTGATTAGCTTTATGCCCAAATCCATTACACACATAACAGTAGGGCTATTGAAAGATTGAACCATTCTACCATTGTTATAGATATTCATCATTTGATTTCTGCATTCACTAGCCTTATGACTGAATCTTTTACACGTAAAACATTGACCGAGAAAAGATGGAACATTCTGATTCATTCTGCTTCTACATTCCATAGACTTATGTTTGAAAATTTATTGTAAAAATAACAAAAACCATTAAAAGATGGGTACCTTTGTGCAGTTGGTTGGACCTGATAGGTGGTCTTCTGACTTGATTCTTTTGATTTTGGATCTTTTCATTGTTCTTCTTGTTTGCAATCTTCTTTTCAGGTTGATTTGGGGTTTGATCTATCTTTGAGCTTTCTCCTATCTCAAACACTAATCCACCTTTGTCTTTAGATCCTTTTTGATTTGCAACCATTTCATCAAGCTTTGTAGAACTCATCTTGATTTTTTCTTCATGGCTCTTTTCTTTTTCTAGATCTGACCTCAAGGTCACTATTTCTTCTTCAAGTTTTAAACATTCTTTAGATTTGTTTTTTACTTTGGCATTCAAACATTCTTCAATTCCTTTTCCTTCTTCAACTTGCACTTTCAGACTAGTAATTGTCTCATTTTATTGCTTCAGCTGCTCATTAACCTCCTTATGTCTTTTTCTAAATTCGTTGATCTGCACTCTTAGTTTTTTGATGCATTCATCTACTTCTTTGACATTTTCTTTCAGATCTCTATTTTCACCTTCAATTCTTTCTGGATCTTCAAGTGTTATTTTGAGTACTCCATTCATTTCAAACATGCACTCTTCTTCTGTAAATCCAATAGAAGGTATCTCTTTTGGAGTAGTAGGAAATTTTGTAACAACCATGTGTTCAACCTCCAAGATCTTCCCCAAGCGGTTAAGCTCCTTCCAACGAACCAATTTATGATACCAATTGTTGAACACTCAGAATACTAAGAGGGGGGTTGAATCAGTATTCTTTTAAACCACTTAAACATTTAAGCATTCATTCTACATAGCATATTCAACTTGTAGCAGGAAAGGAAGGTATGAAAGCAACCATAAAAGTACATAACACATAAACATCATATTTTTATGTGGAAAACACAAAATGGGAAAAACCACGGTGAAGATTAGCTCACAATATATTATAACCGATTATAGTATTGGTGCAGGAGCACCTGGGAAACACTAGGTTTTCAAGAAGTCTAGAATGAAGTTTTATTTTGTTGTGTTATTTTGAGGTCATGTTGACCATTTAGTTAGCATTTGAGGTTTATGAATAAGTCTTGATCTGTTGTGATCAATAGAATAAGAAGTGAAGAGGATGGATGGGTTTAGGAACTAAACTTGTTTAGGTTGCTAACAATTGGCAAGAATTGAAAAACACAGTGGGTTTTACAACTCTTACTTTCAGGTCTTGAATAAGTCCAACCAAGGAAGATAACTAATTGAGGGACCTTATTTAAGGTGAGTCTCGACCTGAGAGTGGGGTTGGAAGTCTTGATATTGTGTAAACACTTAGTGGATTGAAAGAAAACAACGCTTTTGTGTGTCATTTTCTGATTTCTGTCTAAAAGTAGGGTTTAAATGGATTGAATCTGTTACTATTTTGCATGTAGGATGTAGTGTTGATAGAATACAAGTTGTGTGTGCCATTTTCTAGTCTTTTTGATTCGTTTCCATTCATAGTTTGTAAATAGTTCACTTTTACCCTGTTGCTGGTCTGAACCAGACAGTTTTGAAGAAATGGAGTGCTAGACCACTTTCCCACCGTACAAATTGTACAGCCCTTTGGGAACAGTGCCTAGACTCCATGTTTGTACATATGGTAGGCTGTAGGGGTTGGGAAAGGTCAGGAGCTGTTGGAAAGATCTTGCCCTAGGCGAGCCAGAGTGGTGCCCGGCAAGGAAAGCAAGAAGTGTTGAGCACATAATTCCGCAGGGGTGTCAAGTTCTTGAAAATTTTCCTTTTGGAGGTGATAGGTAAGTGCCTTACCTAGGTATGGTATGAAGGAGAAGGCTCCATCAGATCATTTGATGTAAGAACAAGTAGACAGTTTGAAAACAGCCAGACAGTGGCTTAAAAACCCTAGAAAATGCTCATTTTCAAGTTCAAGCATTGTACGGACAGTTGAGGCTTAAGTCCTCAAAAATCCTTGAAAAGAGTCCATTTGATACCAGAATCACAAAGAAAGGAGTGTCTTTTGGGAAATTTTTGAGAAAAGACTAGATTTCTTGGTGATGGAGGCCTAATTGGGGCTCAAGGGCTAGTAGCCTTTTTTACCCTAGAAGAGGGTTTGGTGAGAGCGATGGAGAATTGGAGATTGGTGGATGATCAAGAACCCTAGGGGAATGGTCTTGAAGCCATGGGAGACATCACACACCCCTGCATTGAAATTAGTGAAGGTTGGAGATTTAGCTAGCCTTTAGGAAGATTAAGGGCTAAGGAGAGAATGGCAGAGAGCACCAAGATTGGCTTGGTTAGGGAAATGGAGATGATAGTAGGGTTGGCCAGGAGAACCAGGGGTGCCTAACAAGCATTAGGGCCTATAGGTTAAGGTGGTGGAGAGTGACACCAAAGGGGTTTGCCAAGGTGAGAATCAAAGCATGGAACAATGAGTGTTCCATCCAACCCTACCCTATCAGATTGGTATCAGAGCAAGCAAAAGATTTGGGAAGAATCTTGTATGTCAGACCTTGAATCTAGTGGTTCTACCACCATGGTGACAAATGTTGAATTGGCTAAGATGGTTGAAGAACAGGAGGAAGAAAATAGGCTAATGAGGGAAAGAATAGCCCAACTTGAGCAAGTAATGAGGAGCGCGTAGTTAGAAGGAAGGATACCAAAGGAAAAGGTTGCAGAGGAAGACAAGACCCCTGAACCTGACCCTGTTTTGAAAGAAGAGCCTTTCTTGAAGGCATTGAAGGCTTTGAGTGGAAAAGCACTTGAAGGCATACCACTGTTTAGTGGAAAAATGGAAGCTGATTTAGTTATTGATTGGATAGAGGGAATGGAAAACCATTTTGAATGTGACGGGGTCACTGAGGCACAGAAGGTAAAGGTGGCCAAATCAAGACTAAGAGGTTCTGCCTTGACATGGTGGAAGTTCATTCAGACAGAGAGGGAAAAGAAAGGAAAGCAGCCTATAACTACTTGGAAGGGTATGGTTGCCAAAGTAAGAGAAGCATACATGCCAGATGACTATGAGATTCAGTTACACAAGAAAAGACAGAGCTTGAGGCAAAGAGACCAAGATGTAAACACTTACACTGAGGAGTTTCAAAAACTTTGCATGAGGTCTAATGTGACAAAGGATGAGTCTCAAGGTGGCTAGATACCTTAACGGTTTGAAGTGGAACATTCAAGAGGAGATGACTCTTCTAAGTCCCAAGATAGTACACCAATGCTATCAATTAGCTATAAAGATTGAGGAAAGAAGCAAGATGAAGCAAGACTAGGCTTCTAAGGGCAGAGGCAAAGGCAGAGATCAAAGAGATCAAAGAGGACAACAAGGTGGCTACCAAGGTAGAGAAAATGACCAAAGAAACCAAGGAGAGTTTAAATCCACAGATCATGGCAATGAAACTCCTTCTAGAGGAGGGTATAACAGAGGTAGAGGACCTCAAGGAGGTTCAAATAGAGGAAGAGGAGTAGGCAGGGGCAATTCATACTTTGCAAACATGAAATGCTACCATTGTGGTCAAGTTGGACATCCAGCTTATAGGTGCCCAGAGAAAGCATCTTCATCAAGCAATGAGAAGAGAGTTGCTTATGCACAAGAGGACACCACAAGTCCTAAGTCATCTGAGGTCAGTCACATTGAATCTGAGGTGTGAGAGAATCTGATGTTCAATAGAGTTTTGATCAGACAACCGGTCAAAGAAGAACCGAAACAAAGGAGAGCTCTATTTAGAGTAAGGTGCAAGATACTTGGTAAAATATGCAAGGTCATAGTAGATTCAGGTTCAATAGACAATATTATCTCAGAGGAGGCAGTAATGAAACTAAAATTGGAGAAGGTACCCCACACTAACCCCTACAAGGTCACATGGCTAAACAAAGGGCAAAGTGTTTTAGTGAATGAGCAAGTAACGGTGGAGTTTTCCATTGGAGGGTACAAGGACAAGTTAGTTTGTGATGTGTTACCCATGGATGCCTGCCATCTACTATTGGGCAGACCATGGCAATATGACAAAGGTGCCATATATGATGGGAAAGAGAACACCATCTCATTCAAGAAGGATGGGAAGACTTTCAAGTTGCAGTCACTGTCAGAAGAAGAAGAGGGACAGTCAAAGACACCAAGTGTCATGTTGAGTAGTGGGAAGGAGTTCCTTAACAACCTACATCAAGGGGTGAAGGATATGTGGTTATGTTACAACCTAAAGAAGAAGACAAGGCTGAAAAGACAGTCATACCCGGAGTAGTCCTAAAGTTGTTGGATCAGTTCAAGGACATTGTAAGTGATGGTGCACCTGCAACTTTACCACCAAAGAGAGCCATAAGTCATCAAATTGACTTCATACCTAGAGCCTCATTGCCTAACAAAGCAGCTTATAAGCTTACACCGATCAGAATCTAGAGGTAGCTAGGCAAGTGCAAGAGTTGTTGGATCAAGGATTGATTCAAAAGAGCATCAGCCCATGTGCAGTACCAATGGTCTTAGCAACCAAGAAGGGAGGTAAATGGAGGTTATGCACTAATTCTAGAGCAATAAATAGGATCACCATAGGTATAGGTTCCCTATTCCTAGAATTGAAGACTTAATGGATTGTCTTGGAGGAGCTCAATACTACACAAAGTTGGATCTCAAGAGTGGATACCATCAGATCAGAATTAAGGATGGTGATGAGTGGAAGACAGCATTTAAAAAAAATGATGGGTTATATGAATGGAGAGTGATGCCATTTGGTCTCTCCAATGCCCCTAGCACATTCATGAGGCTCATGAATGAAGTGCTTAAAGGCTTTACAAGGATATTTGTGGTAGTGTATCTTGATGATATACTCATCTTTAGTAAGACAATAGAAGAACACCTAAAGCATGTGGAGATGATCCTTAGAAGATTGCAAGAAGAGAAGTTAGCCATCAATCTAGAGAAATGTGAGTTCTTCAAACAGGAGCTTGTGTATTTGGGTTTTTAGTATCCCAAGATCATTGAAGATGGATCCAAGCAAGGTGGAAGCCATCCTAAACTGGCCTACACCAACCACAGGGACTGAGGTAAGAAGTTTCCATGGTTTGGCTCAATTTTATAGAAAATTCATAAGGAACTTTAGTGGTATCTGTGCACCGATCCTAGATACAATCAAAGGTGGTCTGAAAACCAAGTTTAAGTGGACACAAGAAGCTGAGAAAAGTTTTGAGAAACTGAAACAAGAAGTGGCAACTCAACCTATTCTCTTATTACCTAGTTTTGACAAGTTGTTTACTGTGGAATGTGACGCTAGTGGAGTTGCAGTAGGAGGAGTACTCAGCCAAGAAGGCAGGCCTGTAGCTTTCTTTAGTGAAAAGCTTAATGAAGCTAAGACTAAGTACTCTACTTATGATCTAGAACTATATGCTTTAGTGTAGTCACTTAGGAAGTGGAGGCATTATCTCCTACCCAAAGAATTTGTGGTGTTTACTGACAACCAAGCACTTAGCTACATCAATACTCAAGAGAAATTGAGCAATAGACATTTGAAGTGGATGGAGTATCTTCAAGCTTTCACCTTCACCATCAAGCACAAGAAGGGATAGTTGAACAAGGTGGCAAATGCACTAAGTAGGAGGTTGCTAACAGTGCAAGAGATACAGATCAAGAGCATTGGGATAGAGAGTTTCAAGGATCTCTATGGTGAAGATGAAGACTTTTCAGAGGTCTATAAGGTATGTTCTAACTTTGAGAACCATTTCCATAGCCAATACTCAGAGTATACATTGCAAAGTGGGTTATTGTTTAAAGGAAATCAGTTATGTGTTCCAAGAGGGTCAATGAGGGAAAATCTCATTCAGGAAAAGCATAATGGAAGTCTTAGTGGACATTTTGGCATCAACAAGACTTTAGAACTAGTGCAAAGATTCTATTACTGGCCTAAATTGGCAAGAGATGTTAGAAAGTATGTGGAACAATGTGTTGTGTGTATGAAAGCTAAGGGAGGAGCTAATAATGCTGGTCTATATCAACCCCTACCCATTCCTAACAGACCATGGGAGTGTGTAAGCATGGATTTTGTGGTAGGCCTTCCTAAGACCAAGACTAGTTTTGACAGTGTCTATCTAGTAGTGGACAGATTTAGCAAAATGAGTCATTTTATCCCTTGCAAAACTACTCATGATGCTAGTTACATAGCTCATCTCTTCTTCAAGGAAGTTGTAAGGATCCATGGATTGCCTTTGAGCATTGTTTCAGACAGGGATGTGAAGTTCATGAGTCACTTTTGGAAGACTCTATGGAGTAGATTGGGTACCAACCTGTCATTTGGATTAGCTTACCATCCTCAGACCGATGGTCAAACAGAGGTGGTTAACAAGGTGCTAGGTAACCTTCTAAGGTGCCTAACTAAGGAGTATGGACAAACATGGGATATGGTTATCTCACAAGCTGAGTATGCCTACAATGACAGTGTGAACATGACCACAGGGAAGAGTCCTTTTGAAATAGTGTATGGGATGCACCCAAGAGGTGTGTGTGAGCTCATAGATCTTGGAGCTATGGAGAATAGGAGTGGACATGCAGAGGACTTCACTCAGACCATGAAAGAGATTCAGGAGCAGGTAAAGAAGACAGTCACCGAGGCTACACAGAAGTTGAAGGATAAGGTAGATTTGTCAAGAAAGGATTTACAATTTGCAGTAGGAGATTATGTCATGGTTCACCTCAACAAATCCAGGTTGCAGAAGGGTACATCAACCAAATTGCAAATGAAAAGAGTGGGGCCATGCAAAGTGTTAGCCAAGTATGGGAAAAATGCATACAAGGTGGAGTTACCAACAAATCTAGAGATTTCATCAGTGTTCAATGTTGCTGATTTGATCAGATATAAGGGAACAGTCAGTAACTCTGTTCAGGAAAGTAGGGAGATCTTCAAGGATGTAAGCAACATAGCCTTACCTACTCCAGACAAGCTACAAGCAGAGAGAATCCTGGAGTCAAGAGTGAAGAAATCTACAAGGCACAAAGTGTATATGGAGCATCCTGTCAAATGGAAGAAGAAACATGAAACTGAGGCTACTTGGGTAGATGAAGCTGAGTTCAAGAAGCAGGGCATTGATGAATCACTGCTCTCTCCTCACATTCCTTAGTGTTTATGCAGGGAGGGGGAGAATGGTGCAGGAGCATCTGGGAAACACTAGGT
The DNA here is from genome assembly GCA_007258455.2 of Sequoia sempervirens. Classification (NCBI taxonomy): domain Eukaryota; kingdom Viridiplantae; phylum Streptophyta; class Pinopsida; order Cupressales; family Cupressaceae; genus Sequoia; species Sequoia sempervirens. The sequence continues at coordinate 11,645 of VDFB02362808.1, read as the reverse complement.
TTTCAAGAAGTCTAGAATGAAGTTTTATTTTGTTGTGTTATTTTGAGGTCATGTTGACCATTTAGTTAGCATTTGAGGTTTATGAATAAGTCTTGATTTGTTGTGATCAGTAGAATAATAAGTGAAGAGGATGGATGGGTTTAGGAACTAAACTTGTTTAGGTTGCTAACAATTGGCAAGAATTGAAAAACATAGTGGGTTTTACAACTCTTACTTTTAGGTCTTGAATAAGTCCGACCAAGGAAGATAACTAATTGAGGGACCTTATTTAAGGTGATCCTCGACCTGAGAGTGGGGTTGGAAGTCTTGATATTGTGTAAACACTTAGTGGATTGAAAGAAAACAACGCTTTTGTGTGTCATTTTCTGATTTCTGTCTAAAAGTAGGGTTTAAATGGATTGAATTTGTTACTGTTTTGCATGTAGGATGTAGTGTTGATAGAATACAAGTTGTGTGTGCCATTTTCTAGTCTTTTTGATTCGTTTCCATTCATAGTTTGTAAATAGTTCACTTTTACCTTGTTGCTGGTCTGAACCAGATAGTTTTGAAGAAATGGAGTGCTAGACCACTTTCCCACCGTACAAATTGTACGGCCCTTTGGGAACAGTGCCTAGACTCCATGTTTGTACATATGGTAGGTTGTAGGGGTTGGGAAAGGTCAGGAGTTGTTGGAAAGATCTTGCCCTAGGCGAGCCAGAGTGGTGCCCGGCTAGGAAAGCAAGAAGTGCTGAGTAGATAATTCCGCAGGGGTGTCAAGTTCTTGAAAATTTTCCTTTTGGAGGTGATAGGTAAGTGCCTTACCTAGGTATGGTATGAAGGAGAAGGCTCCATCAAATCATTTGATGTAAGAACAAGTAGACAGTTTGAAAACAGCCAGATAGTGGCTTAAAAACCCTAGAAAATGCTCATTTTCAAGTTCAAGCATTGTACGAACAGTTGAGGCTTAAGTCCTCAAAAATCCTTGAAAAGAGTCCATTTGATACCAAAATCACAAAGGAAGGAGTGTCTTTTGGGAAATTTTTGAGCAAAGACCAGATTTCTCGGTGATGGAGGCCTAATTGGGGCTCAAGGGTTAGTAGCCTTTTTTACCCTAGAAGAGGGTTTGGTGAGAGCGATGAAGAATTGGAGATTGGTGGATGATCAAGAACCCTAGGGGAATGGTCTCGAAGCCATGGGAGACATCACACACCCCTACATTGAAATTAGTGAAGGTTGGAGATTTAGCTAGCCTTTAGGAAGATTAAGGGCTAAGGAGAGAATGGCAAAGAGAGCACCAAGATTGGCTTGGTTAGGGAAATGGAGATGATAGTAGGGTTGGCCAGGAGAACCAGGGGTGCCTAACAAGCATTAGGCCTATAGGTTAAGGTGGTGGAGAGTGACACCAAAGGGGTTCGCCAAGGTGGACTCACTACCTACTGAAAGAAGAAAAGATAGAAGAGATTGTGGCACACAACCAAGATTTGAACTATTACAGTTGCATCTAACATATGCATGAATTACAGTTCCTTTGAAGCTCAAAATATAGACTTTACACACTTCATTCTTATCTGAATTAACTCTTTGCTCTGCTCTGCATTCACTTTATACTGGCACAATTCATATCAACTATACATCATATCACTTCTCTCTCTTCAAAACACCAAAAAAGATCTTACATATATATCTGCTTCATCCACAAACACCTTCAATTAGGTCAGCTTAATTAGATGTATTATACCAATTATACCTTGTCGGCTCATCATACACATGTACATACTTCACGCCAAGATTTAAAACTTATAATAATTCAAAATAGCTAGACATGGACCCAAAATAACACCCACATAATGAATCAATACATATTCAAACTCCGCAATACACAACTTATTAAGTCGGCACTAGTAATGACCTAATAACAGAATTTGCCAACTGTACAACCACATTCAGACACACAAACCTTCAAACTCTATGCCATTTGGAATGCACACTCTACTGACACCTGTCAACATCTCCACAAATATATAAAGCTAGAATCTAATCCATGGAGAAGTGTGGATTCACCAAAACATATGCATCGAGAGGAAAACACTTGTTACTATTAGACCAATATACTGTCACTAATAACTTCAACACCGAGAGCCAAAACAATATAAAACTCCGACATTAGGCTCCTCTATCATCCAACAAAATTATATCAAAAGCACAAAGCAAGATCTTATACAACAAACCAATGTAGACCCAAAAATTGGATGTCCTGTACTTAGAATTACCTATATTGACACTTAGTCAATTTTCCCTTCATCTATCTTCACCGGATCAAACCTTCTTGCAAATGTCCACTAGATTGCCATCTCAAAGCATGCTCAAGCTATACAAACTAATCTGCATGAAGGTCTTCATACTGAAATACAATGTTGACATCGATGACAACACTATAATGCAATGCACTTATGGCTTATGCTCATGTTGCCAACAAATGCATCAATGACAAACTCCTTATTCTTCCAACAACTTTACCACAGTTAATAATATTTAAACAAGAATCATCACCAAAGTACACCTTACTTCTATCAAATTTTTCATATTAAAAAAACCAATCTCTATTAGAGATCATATGGAAAGATGCCCTTGAGTCAATTAATCTTGTTCATTACCTACACAAATTGCCAAAGCTGCAATGAATGCATCACCATTTTCCTTCTTGGACTTAGAATCAAAATAATTTTATTTCTTTTTCTTTTTATTTTTCTTTTCTTCTTTGCACTCCTTATGAAATTGTCCAAACTTACCACAATTCTAGCAAATAACTTTGAACTTTCGAGAAGATTTGGATCTCCCCTTGGACTTGGATTTATCACACTTCTCATTCTTCTTGTTTTTTTTCCTTAGGTCTTCCACGTACATTTAGGGCCTCCTTGACACTGATGGATACCTTCCTCTTCATCTCTTCAAAAAACAAAGAACTCACCACATTTTTAGTCTTCACAATAACAAAAGTGCTTTCAATACTCATAACAAGAGAATCTCAAGAATTAAGCAAAGAACAAAGCAAGATCTAACATTTCTCCCTATCCATTTTGACACTAACTAACGTCAATTGAGCCACTAACATATTGAATACTTCTATGTGGTTTGTAATTCGACCACCCTCTTCCATTTTCAAGGAATACGATTTCTTCCTCAAGAACCTTTTTTTCACTAAATATTTGGCTTGATACATCTCACCAAGTTTTTTCTATAGTTTTTGTGCAGAGGTCTCTTCATGGACATTGATTAAAACAAAGTCTGTCAAACACAATCTAATTAGATCATTGGCTTTACGGTCCATAATATCATATTGAACAACTAAAGTAGGATATGTGGGCCTTAAAACATTCTCATCAACAATATCCCACAACTCTTAATCTATCAACAAATCATCCATCTTCAGCTTCCACATCTCAAAATTATTTCAAAAAAAAAATTCTACCTTTATTCTCCCTAATAAACTTGTTATCTAAAAATTTCTACAATAAAATCACAAAGTAACTTCTGCACAAGCTCCCACTCAAATCTGAATTAATTCAAAAAACCCAACAATCCACCGCTGAAACCAAAGGTAACCAAGTTCTAATACCACTTGTAAGAAAGCTAAGGTAACAAAACAACTTCTTACACTAATCTTGAGAGGAGGGTAATACAAGACTTCACAGACCTTTACAATAGTTACGAAAACTTTAAAAAAACAAACATAAATATTATGCATGCCACAACACAGTGATTTAAGTTGGGAAAACTTTTTTAAGAGAAAAACTCCACTCTAAAAGTTGCCCAATATATTATTCAAAAATCACAAAAATTGCAATATATTTGTAGAGCAAGTTTCTCGCAAGAGTATCACCAATCAGAAATCTGGAGGCAACACAACAACTATGTGACTCTCAGAATACATCACAATGCACAACTGTGATACAATGCCCTCATAAAATAGGATTGTTTTCTAAGACAAGACAAACCAATAAAATATCTATCATTAAAACTAAGACCTAATAATGTACGAACCAAATTTACAATATTAAAATATACATAAAATATGACTTTCGAAAACGCTACCCCCAAACCCTATCGAAACACACAACCCTTCTCGAACACCACAAATGGGAGGCGGGAAGCGTACCCCTCCCTTGCAACTCCCCGCACTCACTATATTAACCTCTTAGCAGCCTTGTCCGCACCCCTGAACTCGGAGCCATACACATTACCTTCTTTTTCTGTATTACCAATGGATATGTTAAGAATGGTTCTAGAGGGAGCGCTCCGAATACTTCTAGAAATGCTTAGTCTGGCTCTCTCAACCCTGCATAGTCCTCTATGTAAACCCTTTCACCATGATAGATAATGATGTTGTTAGATTTCCTAGTTTGAGTCATGTGACGTGTTTGTCTGCTTCGCTGCCTCTAACAGAATCTTCTTCATCAATTCCACGTTTATTTGTTTGCGTGGTTCTTCGCTCACAGAGCTCTCTAATCGGGCACGTCTGTGCCTTCTGGGACGAGGCTTAACCATTTTAGGTTTACCTCCTTTACTTAGTTGTCCGTTCGTGAAATTCAGGCTCATTCTTCCCTAGTAGTTCTTTATTACACCCAATTTATCTTCAGGAACCCATTGGCCTGTTTTAATCGTCAATGGACATTAAATAAATTCTCTCTTTATATATTTGCTTTCTTCTTTGTAGAGAAGAAATGAAAGAAAACACTAATTAGTTAACTGAATTTACAAGCAGATTGAGCATTGACAATTCTATACAAGATCTCAGAGAACAGGATTATAATTGACTAAAAATCCTTCCTTTCACAAAATTTATCCCGACAGACCTACATAAATTGTCCCAGCGGAACCAGAAACTTTGTCCCAGGAGATCCACAAAATTTCAAATCAGCAGGTGCTGAAGCTGATTATCCCATCATAAAATCTAAGAAGTTTTGCAAGTTTTTTATGATATTTTGAATGTGGAGGCACAGGCTCAAACACATTGTAAAAACCCAAAATGAACATTAGACACAGGTGACCTCAAGCACTTTCATGCAGATCAAAAATTTGACCAACATGGCGAGGAGTTGGCTAAATCCAATATGCAACCTTCCTCTATAAAATTAGGATGCCATATTGCCAAGTCTACAAGAAAGGCTTTAAAGGAAAACAAAGATACTCAAAATTGTTACAACCCCTAAATATCCTACTCTGCACCATGGAGCAGGGTATTGTATCATCTGATTTAGCAATATAACCCGCTTTAAAGGAAAATTAGACCAACAGTAAAAGTTAAAAGAGGGCCTCCCCATTCCACAACATGAGGCTAGGCAGTTAAAAGAGGTAATTAGAAATAGACAAATATTCTTTAGAAAAGGGAATGATACACTAATATGGGCAGCCTCAAAGTATGGACAGTATAATGCTAAAGAGGGATACAACATATTGGCTAACCAAGCAGAAACCATTGATTTGGGCATATCTTAGAAGCTGTTTTGGAGTGGCAAAATAATACCAAAAGCAGGAGTTTTTGCTTGGTTAGCAACTAGAAGGAAAATGCTGTGGAAAATTCTAACAGCAGAAAGATTTAGAAAAATGGGCTTTGAAGGCCCTTCAAGATGTGTATTATGTAAAGCTCATGAAGAAAGCAATGATCACTTACTCTTGAATTGCCCCTTCTCAGCAAAATGTTGGAGATGGCTTTGTGCAAAGTTAGGATTTGTAACGGCTCTTCCCAATGACATATTATCCCTATTTCAAAGTTGGCCTATTAGAACCAAAGATGGGCTACTTAGTAGCTTATGGGAGATCAGTCCATCAACGATATTATGAGAAATATGGAAAGAGAGGAATAGAAGGTTTTTTAACAACAAATCAAAACCAGTTGAATCAATTAATAATATGATAGAAAGCTCAATTGTGGAAACGATAAACAGCAAAATAGCATTAAGACTCAAGACAAAAGGAGTCTTTACTGAGTGGGATGGAAAAATAAGGTTTAATTGGGCAGGCCTTAAAGTCCCCATGTTTTTTGGGGAAAGAGATAAGAAGAAAGAGCAAACAACATGGAATCCGCCTAAGACTGGATGGTTGAAACTAAACTTTGATGGAGCTTCAAAAGGTAATCCTGGTCCATCAAGGGCAGGATGTATAATTAGGGATAGTAGTGGTTCCATTAAAGGCAAGATTGCTATTCCCCTTCAAGAGGATACAAATAAGATAGCTGAATTCACAGCCTTATACATTGGGCTGATTGAATGCCAAAAGAAAGGAATTAACAAGTTAGAAATCGAAGGAGATTCGGCTATCACTATCAATGTAGTGAGAATGTCTGAAACACCTAACTGGAGACTTAAAGCCCTACTAGAAAGGATACTGACAATTCTTGATTATTTTGATTGCTTTACTATTAATCATGTATATAGGGAGGCAAATTTGGAACCAGATGAGTCATCGAAGATTGCAGTGGAAGGTAAAGTGGTGAGGTGGTGGCAGTAAAGCTATGTTAGATGATTAAGGTCCTTTGTTATTGGGGCCATTTTTGCAAGAGACATTTTGTTCCTTTGGCCACAACACTGGTTGGGACTTAATTATGTCTACTAGAACTCTTTCAGATGTTTATATCCTGTCAAGAACAGTTGTTGTTTTGATTTGGAGTATAAGCTTATAATGATTATCTTGTAATATAAGATGTAAGATCCTTTGATAGTAGTTATATTAATAAAATTTGACTTTGCCTCTTGCTGATCAAAAAAAAAAATTATGTATAAGAAAAACCAAAAAACCTACTATAACAGATTTGATTTTACAAATATAATAATAACCAAATGTATTTCCAAAAGTATAGCAAAGCATGTTTTCAATTGCCAGGAATAACATTCTGATAGAACAAGAGCTTTCCCCTAATATAAGTCAGCTCCAGGTCTATCATCTGATTTCGCAACATAGATAGCCTTGAAGGAAAATTAAATCAAACAAAATAAAAGTTGTGTACGCAATACAGGCCAACCCGCTATGAGAGAATGGATTCACAAATATAAATGATAATTGAAATCAAATTTAAATCCATCTATCATTCATAATCACTATCTCATTCTTAGTTGTATATCCTATCGCCAAAAATCTGTAACTTATTGTCATTCCATTTCTAGTATAAAAATCTAACTAGCATTATTTCAATTCTTAACTTGTAAAAATATTATAAATTACTAAACCTTTACAAAGTTTGAGATAATGCCAGGACTCGGCTTGCAGCCCACACCTGATTATCTTGTAGATTCACAATATTTAAATTAGTGTTTACATTGAGATTGTTATTTAGTTGAGACCTATTTTATTTAAATATTATATTTTTCAACAATCAAATAGTAAATAGTAATTTTATTCTTCATTCTTATCAAAAATTGATAATTAATTAATATAATTTTATTGATCAAAATTTGTCTGTTATTTAGTTGAGACCTATTTTATTTAAATATTATATTTTTCAACATTCAAATAGTGAATAGTAATTTTATTCTTCATTCTTATCAAAAATTGATAATTAATTGATCTAATTTTATTGATCAAAATTTGTCAGTGCCTAAATGACACAGGCTTGATCACTGACTAGCTGAGCCAGTTTTGAAGTGATGCTCAAACTGATGTTTTAATTTAAAATTTCAATAATACTATTGTCAAATGATAACAGGGATGCTGCGACTAAGTTGTCCCAAATTAATAAATACGTCTTAATTTAGAAAAGAGTTTCAAATGAAAGCAAAATAAGTGATAAACAGGTAGTACTTGGTATTTTTTTTATTAGGCAAAATGGTTTTTGAAAGGGTCTTTACAGAACTATACAAAGATGGGACAAACAGCACACAAAGACTGTAAAACAGCCCAACTGCAACAAAACTGCCAAAACAAATAGCAAAACAACAATCCCAGAGGAAACAACAGCGACCAAACAACCAAACAACCAAAGAAAGCGCAAAGTTATACTTGCTATGTTACAAAGCAGAATGTATCGCACATGTGGGATGGCCATTTTGGCTTGTAGCCATGATTTGGCGGCTGCAATGGTCTCTGCAGCAAGGCCATTTTACATCTTTTTGCTACGCTACAGCCTGTTTCTCTATCTAATCACAATGATGATCATTACTTATCTACCCTCAAATTTTTGGTAACAAAGTTATGCACAATTTGTTGCGCATCTGACACCCCAATAACCTTCCCTCCCCTTCAAATAAGATTATTCCTCTAACTTAAATACTTGTAAGATAATTTACATGTAGACACAGAATAGAGTTTCTTTTCTTTTCTGGGCTGTTTAATTTAAATCTTTTGCTTTCACTTTAAATCATGTACTTAAACGAAAAGAATGCACAAAATAACTGCCTGGACGTCTTCTGCTTTCATTTTAAACCATCTACTAAACCGAAAAGGATGCAAAGAACAACTGTTTGGAAGTTTCTTATGATACACAGAACCTATCAACACTCTCATAATATTTTAAAAAGTGGGCAATTTCTGGATCATTTCCCAGAACAATCTTCCACACAAGGAAACATTTAAAGTAGAGAATGGAATCTCCCAGACACAAATGAAGTACAAGACAATTTGATTGAGCAGGCCGCCTTTACCACTTCCACCAAAATGTAAGTAAATCATTTCAGGAAAGGTGTTTTACCTAAGAAATCAAGATTCAAAACTGTTACATTGCAAATATTTTCCCTTAATGCGGACATCTAAATTCTCATAGGGTCATAGCGCATCGAAGGAGATGCTTTGCCTTCGGGTTGAAGCTGGACACTAACTTCTGGGAGGTCCCAACAAGCGCGGTTTAGCAGTTGACCCCTGAATCTCACCGGCCCAAAATGGATAAATACAAAGTAATGACAAAAACACACTGACATTTAATTGCAGTTTATAAAGTGCCCACACCAGACCTCATCTGGATTGACCGGCTGACCACCAACTGGAAAACTCAACCAGAAGCCTAGAGCTTAGCTATTATTTCAAAAATTTGCCAATATTATTTTTGCCCTGTTGTACTGAGCAAATAAACCTTAGTATCTGAAACTATAATTAACTATAATATTAAACTTCACTCCACCATAAATGGCTTTTATAAAGATAACTAGAGGAGGGCTCCTTGTTTCACATGTTACTTAATATGTTCCTCATTTACTTTCATCCTGCCCTGTATTCTGTTAACAAAGCCTCTGATAAGTACAGAGTAAACCATTTTTTTTATTTTCAAAACCTGTGTTGGAAATTTAGGATTTCAGATAGAACTCGAAATATCAAAAACTCTGGTAATTTTTCATGTATCTTCCTAAACTAACCTGGTGATCACTTCTGGGCAACAATTATTAACCTTTATTTAAACTTGAGGAAATTAATTTGATCAATCAACCCCATTATACTGGATAAAACTTCACAAAGAATTGATAAGAAACATTAAAATAATTGGAGGAGGAATAAAATACCTGGTACTTGTGCCGAGATGTTGGCGAACATCGAATTCAACGCCTTCGGCGACTGCAAATAATAGAGTTATGGCTAAACCCACTACGAATTGCATTCTTCCCATTTCCAATCACTTAGAATACCAAAGTGCAGATAAACGCTGAATCAAGGCGTTCTTTGGTAGTAAGGTATTTATAAAAAAAATGAGGCAAAGGGATCTGAAGAGTGACATTTTTTGAAATTTCGACGAGCCACTGGCTGAAGAGTTGGCAGTCCACGAGAATAGTGTGAGGGAGGAACGATAAAAATTATGTCAAATCAAGTTGATGTACATCAGTTCCAGTCCTCTTGTCCTCCCACAATTACCATTAATGGCTGAAGAGTTGGCAGTCCACGAGAATAGTGTGAGGGAGGAACGATAAAAATTATGTCAAATCAAGTTGATGTATATCAGTTTCAGCCCTCTTGTCCTCCCACAATTACCATTAATGTATGTATTGGATGGAGGGATTTATATCATCCACAAAAACTTTTAATTAAGGGAGCGGATGGATGGTGGTGCAGGTTTCTCTCGTGGAGATAAATATTAAAAGAATCTCTTTTTTTCAAAATGTCTTTATAATGTGAGCATAGAAGTAGGTTGTTAAAATTAATAAGTGGTCCCATTAATGATAGAGTAAATATTTGCCACCTCTCAAAATTAGGTGAATGTAAATACATATATTTATTTGTATAATATATGCACTAATACATCAAAACTGAGTTGACATGTATCGAACCCATTTACATCCAACCACCATAGATTTGACAACTGATCAACTTGGAAATACATTAGAACATATTTCAAATAAAAATGTTTCATTATTCATTTTTGATTGACAAACTTATTGTTCCACCATGTCCATCTATATAGTCTTTTTGCAAATTTACCCTGCAAAAATTGAAAACCAACTCTCAGGCTCACTATGCAATACAATTTTACAAAATATCGACTCATTATTTCAACCATATTTCACAATTATACATGATATTTAACTAATCCTAACAAAATATTAAAACAAAAAACAATTTCAAATTTCTAAAATCACCTTTCAAATCACACTATAACTAATATTGCCAACCAAAATTTCTAACCTCTCAAATCACATTTATAAGTACCATTCACAATCCAATTTATATCACTTCTACCATTAATTTCAAAATTGCAACCTCAAATTCCCTCCACTAATTCAAAAATCTCCACTTGTACCTATCTTTTCAAATTTATACAAGTAAGTTTACCATTATTTATACAAGTCACCACAAATGTGTGTTGCAAGTTATCTGTTTCATAATTCAAATTTCTAAGTTTCAATTTAAGACACCTCTTCAAGACTAATTGAAGAGAGCTCTTGCAAACTTCTTCACACACCTATTATAGCTTCCACGGTATGTATATTTTAAAGTTGTTTTAAGATTATGTATGATATAAACTGTTCAATGTATGATTATTATTCATAGGTATCATGATTTTCTTCAAAAACATTTCCATACATACATATAATCCTTATTAGATGTATGGTTTATTTATTGTAAGTCTACAGGTCATACGTGTATCATGATTTTCTTTAGAAACAGTTGCATACATACATATCATTCCACCTATCATCCTTAATTTACACATGCACATAGTCAACCAAAAGATAGGTACATGAAACCCTTAATAGTCGACTATATGATACCCTCAAATGATAACAACGTATAACCCTTTGTAAAACAACATAATGATATTTATATATAACTTGAAATAGCATTATGATGCAAATATTTATAACCATTTCTGAAAAAACATTATGATATTTATATATAATTTGAAACAACAATATGATACAAATATTTATAACCCTTTCTAATATAACATTATGATATATACATTGCAAAGATAGATAGATATATGATAGAAATATATATACATTTAAATGAATTAAATGTATGGTTTGTTTGTTCTTCAATTAAAATTTGACTTTTACATGTATGATAATGTTGTTTCAATTTATATCATAATGTTGTTTCAAAAAGGGTTATAAATATTTGTATCATACTAATGTTTCAAGTTATATATAATATCATAATGTTGTTTCAAAAAGCTTAGTTATAAAAATTTGTATCATACTGTTGTTTGAAGTTATATATAACCCCTTAATTGATATATATATATATATATA
>VDFB02362807.1:0-18220 GCA_007258455.2 Sequoia sempervirens | reverse complement strand
CTCTTTTACACTAGGGTCTAATCAAGGCCATCTACAAGTATGATTTAGCGAATTCCCTACAAAATAAAATATTTTTGAATTTGCGTGAAGGTAACCAACCCCCTGTTAGCTCAGTGAAAATTGAGTTAATTGAAAGTAGACCCCACTCCCCTATCAATGTCAACAAAAAAATCCAAAACCCCTTCTCCTAAGAATGCAAACCATGCTTGTTCTGAGATCCTCAAAACCACCCTTGATAAATGAATTAAAGATCCCATCTCATTAGGGGTTAGCAAAAAAGGAAAGGTGGTTAGTAAAAAACCAAACCCTAATTCTCCCACTATTACTATTTAGGATGACAAAGATAGCCCTAATAGTGGGTCCACCCTTCTAGTGGATCAAAGGTCCTCCTATGTGGCATTAGTGTCCTCTAAAGGAGAGGTAAAAAATAGGAAAACTAAAAATTCTACAAGTATGAAAAGTGTGACTTCCTCAAGTGAGGAGAATAAGAAAGGGAAAAAAGTAGCCATGGAAGATACGAAGGCTTCCTCTAAATAGTAATATGTTCCTGATAGTTTGGGGAAGACTGAATTATCAGAAGAGGAGGATTTCCCCAAAAATGTGAACAAATGAAATCGTAATTTAAATAAGCATTTCAAGCAGGAAATAAATCTACCATTAGGATTTCCTAAATCCAAATTTTCCATCTCAAGAAAACAATTATTCATTGCTTGAAATAAACCAACTTAATATAATTTTCATTTATAGACAATAAGGAAATTAAATCTAATTGTTTAAATCAATTTCCCAATTACATCAATATAAGAAACCCAATTTCCTCTTTAAAACATTTCATTTTAAATTATTTACTTGTGCTTTTGCATGCACCTATTATAACAAAATTTCCATTTAAATATATATATTTAAATATATATATATATATGTATGTATGTATGTATGTATAAATACATATAATTATATATATAAATCAACATAATGTTTATTTATTTGAAAATAAATTACAATTATCAACAATTACAAAATATATAAATATATATATAACATATATATAATATATATATAATATATTAAAAAAAATATTAAATTTGCTGCCATAATACAACAACTCCCATTGAGGGGCTTTAGTGACCCTGATGGTGTTTGTATCACCATTTTGTTTGGTTTGGATGATAATATTTGACTTGGATGATTATGATTTCCTTTACTGATGTTTATGTTCACTATGCTTCTAATTAGTGATGGTTATATGATGTGCATGTTGTACCTTATCTTGTGACTTCCAAGAGTAAGTCGAAGCTTAGGGGGGAGGATGTAGTGCCCCTCTAGTTGCTTATCTTTGTTTCAGATTGTTTATGTTTTGTTGGTAGTTGTTTTAGTGTTTTTTTGATATATGCTTATCTATAGTTAATTGATGTTTTAATTTCATTAGTTTTGATGCGGCACTGTATAGGTGAAGGGAACGAGATTGCATCACTCGCTTGCAAGCATTCTGCAATTGTGCGATTTTTTCTTCATGGTGTGTTTGATTCATGATATATATATGTACGACATATGTTTTGATTGCAGGATTGTAGGTATAGGACATCGGCTCCACCTAGATTCATAGGTTTGAGTGTGTCCATTGCTCAACAGTATAGTTGATTAGGAGATAGTAACTAGCTTTCCTTGTCAAGCCACAATCCTAGTCACAATGTGTCATCAGTCCATGTTTCGGTATGCTTTGTTGTTATGTTGTCCATGTTTTCCTTGTTGTTTATTTATTTTGTAAGGTATGTTCTGTGGGAAATTAATGCTTAAAATGTTTTTACGTGATTATTTAATAAATTTTGATTAATATTGTTAGAAGCTTTATATTTGATTTAATTAATTAAATTAAATTTATTTTGTAAACTGATTTAATCTTTGTGATTAAATTTATTTTATAAAGTGATTAAATTAATTAGATTAAATTTAATTAGAAATTAATGTGATTTTGAATTATTAATGTAGAATTATTTTGTAAATATCTAGAGGAAATATCTATGATTTGTTTTAAAAGGATATTTTATGTGAGATATGTGTTAGAAAAATTAATTAAATAATGTAGTTGGGAATGAATTCTCAGAGAGATTAATTGCATTAACTGGAAGAGGAAAGCGGCTGCTTTAGGAAAATGAGATAAGATATTTTGGGAGGTTGTTGAAAACTAGGGAAGAAGTTCTCAGGAAAAAATTGGCTCTGGTTCTATTTTCAACTTTCTGGAAAAGAGGATTATTTTGGAAGAGGCTTTTGTTAAATTTGGAATCTGAAGGTGAGGCTCTACTTCAAACTTGAATTCTTCAAGCATCTGAAATAGGTTCTTTATTGCTTTTATTTTATTACAAATTGGAAGAGGCTATTATAATTAGTTATTGTCTTGGAAAAGATTGCATGTACAAGAAGAATACGCTATTTTTGTAGAAGCTTTAATTTATTTTTTAAATTTGAAAGATTGCCATGTTTGGAAAAATTTTGTGAAAGCTTAGAGCTTTTGTAGAAATTGTTTTAGCTTTGATTTGTTTGGAATTGTAAATTCTCGTGAAAATTTTAAAGCTTCTATAGAAATTGATTTTTAAAAATAGAATACCTAGAAATATTTTATAGTGAAATATGAGAGCCTCTGTAGGAAATTGTTTTTAAAAAATATAAATCCCAGAGGGAAAACAATAGAAGATCTGGAAAATATTTGTAGGAATGGATTTAAAATCTTCATGTTAAAATTTGTAGAAAACCTCTCATTGAATTAGTAAAGATCTTCTATAGAAGATTATTGTTTTTGTTTTGTTTTCCTAATTAGTTTTATTTGGCTGGGAAATTGAAATCCTCTAGTAAATTTGTAAATCTTTTCCTATAGAAAAAAATTGTGAAAATTTCCCATCTGGAGCAATCATTTTGTTATATATATATATATATATATGAAGTTAGAAAGTAGTTTATTTTTCTTGTTTTGAAAAAAATAGGAGAAAGCCAGTACACAATTTTTTTTTAAAAAAAATTATAATTTTTTGTGAAGGCATGTGGGGAGGCTGCTTGCAGTACACTTCACCATAGGAGCCGGCCCCGTGGGCCGGCCAACAATGTTGCTGGGTCATCATCAATGGGGGAGGTGGTGTGGAGGTAGCAGAGCTACCCTCCACATGCCCATACCCTCAATAGGAGTTGTATTATGGCGGTGATTTTTTAATTTTTTTAATATATTATATATATATATTGTAATTCTTGTGCTTTGTAATTTATTTTCAAATAAATAAATATTATTCTTATTTATATATATAATTATATGTATTTATACATATATATATATTTAAATGGAAATTTTGTTATAATAGTTGCATGCAAAAGCATAAGTAAATATTTTAAAATGAAATGTTTTAAAGAGGAAATTGGGTTTTATATTGATGTAATTGGGAAATTGATTTAAACAATTAGATTTAATTTCCTTATTGTCTATAAATGAAAATTATATTAATTATTGTTTATTTCAAGCAATGAATAATTATTTTCTTGAGATGGAAAATTTGGATTTACGAAATCCTAATGGTAGATTTATTTCTTGCTTGAAATGCCTATTTAAATTATGATTTCTTTTATTCACTTTTTTGGGGAAATCGGATTGTTGTGTTTGTAAGTCTTCTAGATGATTTTTTATGAGGGGGTTGTTTTGATTTGTGGTTCAGCCCTTTGTCTTCCTTGGGTAGTGCACTTGGTTGTAATTTAGTTAATCACCCAGTTACTACGAATGGGGATGTGTTGCCTCATATATTTTGGATTGGGATTTAATATATGTTTTTTGCATTGTGTTTACCCTTGGTTGTGGATTAGATCCTTGTGTTGTTGGTAGGGGAGTGGCTCTCAGTTGGAGGTCCCACACCAAAGGGGTGCCAGTGTAACTCATTGAGGGTTTAATCAAGTGATAACTTAAAAAGAATTAAGGGAATGTGTAACTCTCACAATAATAAAGATAATGAATGCCTCTATCATGGCACAAGCACTTTCTTAGGCTTGAGGTGAGATGAGAAGCATAGTTTGTATGGGTGTCTAGCGGCTGGTAGAGGTAGCCAGGGTAACCCAGGATGGGGGTCTAGTAGCCTAAAAAGGTTACATTAGGGTAACCCATAGAAAATTATGTGTGACACTCCTCCTATGACAACAATATGTATTGTGTAGTTGATATACTTGATTATTTTACTCTAGAAGCAATGTAACCTTTATGTATGTAGTGTTCTTGTATGGTTTAGTATTGTGTATTTCTTGTGTCTAGAAGTTGTTGGTTTTTCCTAGGAAGACCTTTTACTATCTCCTAGCATAGGGAGTGGGCCTTCGCATACCACTTGGTTGGGTGGAACATGCACCTTACACCATTGGGTCCCCATTTCATGTCTGTGATGGTGAGATCTTCCAGATTGGAGAGCTCACATGTTCCTATTGATATGTTCCTTCACTTATGTTCTTTTATATTGTTTGGATACTTATGTATATGTACTACTCGTTTTTACTTGAGGGGGATTCTTGTAACATTGTAATTGTAACATTATTGTATGATCTTCCTCATTTTGAAAATGAGCTTTGTAACTACTATATTGAATAAATACAATCTATGGATGATTCTTTAATGTACTTTTATCTTATGAGATGAGTTTAATGCTTTGGATGTATGTTATTTATATCATGAGTTTAATTGTATATACTATGGTTAGTTTACTTTTGCATATTCTTAGAATGTAAGTGTTGTCACGTGCCTTAGTGATGTATGTGTTAAGTGTAGTTCACTTGTCATTAATTACACTTTAAAAAAAAAATTGTTACGCTTCCGTTGTGTTTGCGTCATCCTCTAAGGTTGCATGGTGAGGCATTACACCGACCAGGAAGAGGAAGAAGATATTCCCCATCAAGAGGAGGTGCATGATCTGGATGAGGGTATGAGTAAGGGAGTTGGTGAGGAGAAGATGGAAAACAATGTTTCCCCAATTGGTCTTAAGGCCATTGACACCATTACTTCCCCTCTTAATGAACAAACCCATTTGGTGGCTTTTGAGGATATGGAAAATACTATTGTGGATATAATTGTGCAAAGAATGAAACAAGTTGAAAAAATACTACAAAAGAATGAAATTTAGAAAAAAATCAAGCTATTGAGGTTGCTATTAAGAATTTTTTCAAAGTTGTTGAGGGAGTCATGAAAAAATCCATAATGGGTATGATTTCTAGATAGGGAAAGATCACAAAGCAGTAATAGAAAAAGGGAAACCAGGATGAGATGGAGCACCTCGAGCTTATGGAGATAAGCATAGCTTTGAAGCTATTATGGATGAGCTTGGAAATACTTGAAGCCTTATTGAGGATTTTTAATCCTCTATTGTCATCTCTTTGCTTCTTGTTCTATGTCTTGGTGTGTAGGGGTTTTAGTCTATACTATTTTTTTGTTAACTATTATTGGCTTATATAGCCTAGAATTAATTTATATATGGACTATTTCTATTTTTTTGGTTAACAACTTTGAGTACATTATGGATAGGCTTATCCTTCAGTATCTCTTGGTTGATGATAGTCTAGTTTGGCTTTTAAGATATTTGTTTGTTGATAAGATTTTAAATATCTTCCTTTAATGTAGTTTTTTGTTTGTTTTTGGTGATTGTAGTTGGAGAGACTTTTGATTTTTTTTCATGTCTCATCTCCTTGTTATTTTGGTATAGTTTTGTTGCTTTGGACTAATCTACTCTTATATAGGATCAGGGGCCCTTTCCCCTACTTATCTTATCAAAAAAATTATTTCCTTAGACTTTTTTATTGTTTCCTTAAATTTTATTAAGCATTATATTAAGGTAATGAGTAACTCAATTGAAATATATTTTTTTATATATTTCTAATCTTGGGGTCTCTCTAGTATAAGGAACCTTTTTTTACTATCTTAGAAACTAAACTCTTACATTTAGTAGATTATTGAACTATTGTATATGTTTCTATGATATAATAGTTGATTAGTGTAATGAGAAAAAGTGTTGCATTTGAAATTTCATTATTATATTAGTAGAGATATGAAAGGAAATGTGAGTTTAGTAGATTATAAAGTATAATAATTAAAGAAAACTAAATTTAGAAGTGCAATTAAAAAATAGGAAATCTATCACTAAAAGATGAATCTCACTACCTAGAACACTATTATAATGTATATATATCTACATTAAATGTGTTTTAGTAACTCTAACACTATCATCAAAGT
The DNA here is from genome assembly GCA_007258455.2 of Sequoia sempervirens. Taxonomy (NCBI): domain Eukaryota; kingdom Viridiplantae; phylum Streptophyta; class Pinopsida; order Cupressales; family Cupressaceae; genus Sequoia; species Sequoia sempervirens. The sequence continues at coordinate 11,982 of VDFB02362807.1, read as the reverse complement.
CTCATGGTATTTTCTACTATTTTTTTGAAAATATTAAGACATAGGATTTAAAGCTCAATTTCACAATAGGGTTCAAATAGAATGAAAATAACAAACCAATGGATACCATATGATACATATAAGGGATTTATTTTTTTATAAATTCACTAAAAATAAAAAAAACATAATAAGGAAGAGTTGAGAGATTATAAAGCATCAGGCAAGTTAATCTTTGAGAAAACTATTATTGCTAAGAGATAAAAAATTTGTGCTACTAAGGAGCTTTCCACAATTTTTTAAGCAACCACATAGGTCTTTTGATCCCTATGGGTACCATAGATGTAGAAAATTATAAAATATTATGTGTTATCCTATCTTAAGAATATTTATAAATAAAAAGAGATCTCACAATGTAACATTTGTATTGAAAATGGAAGTTATACAAAGGGAAAGGAGGTCTAAATATTTCAAAGTAACTATAGAATGATGCTATATTAGAAATAATAAAGTAGTGGGAGTAAGATGGGAAAAGAATAACAATGTTACCACTAGAAGCTTGATGAAAGGTAGCCAAAGGGAATAAGGATAATATAAAATTCCATAGGACCATCAAGAAGATCATTATATTAGTACTAGTGTGCTTGCATGGAGGATCTAATGACCAAGAAAATTTGTAAGATTTTGTAGAGATGATACTATAAATAGCTTGAGATTATGAGGGATTGTAATGTTAGAGAGAGATGGATTGAGTACATTAGTAAAATATCAATCAAAAAATAAGGAAAAAGGGTATATATGGAAGTTAGACAGCTAATTATAATCACCCTAAAAGATTACCATTGACCTAGGAAGGTAGTTGGTAGAAGAAAACTCATAAATGACAACTAAACAAGAATCTATCATTGGATGTTAGAATATCATGCTAGTTTTTAGGTAGTTTAGTCTCTATAAATTTTGAAATGTAAGAGAATCATATGGTTAACACAAATATAACATTAATTTTCACAAAATTGAACCATATAAAGAAAGTTTCTAGCATCATGGGTAGAAAATGACTAACATTCACCTAAAGAAATAAGGGAGATGGATAATAAATTGAGTCCAAAATATAATAAAAATTACAAGGTCATGTAATTTTTATCATTAAAAAAAGAAACATGATTCCCTTTGTTTTAGTGTTTTTTTATTTGATTTGGGCTAATTGATATTGTAAATGTATAATAAGAAACTAACACCATTGACAATTTCACACTAGGATATTCTCCTCATGTGCTTGGACTTAATTATGTATTTAATTTCCCATTTTATTAACTTCCTTGGAAAATCAAACAAGGGAAACAAAATTAAGCATTTAATATTTTTTCATTGGAACTTTGGCTCGAAAAAGAATGGGTTTAGTCTAGGGCATGTCACACTCTAGACCACCTCTTTTTGGCTCCAATTAAAATATGTTGGTGTCAATGTTTGATTATTTGAGTTTCTAATTTAATTTGTTGATTATTGGTATTTAAATTTTAGGAAATTAGAAGAATTGCATATAAATACTAATCATTTTATCATTTAAAACCCTAGAAGCACAATTAGAAAATCTATTGAGAAAATTAGAGATCCTAAAATCATTCAAGGAAATTTAAGGGTAGATTTAGTAGCATTATTACAACATTTTCATTAATTAAGTTCAAGCTTGCAAGACATCAAGAACAATGAAGAAAATTTTATTTAAGGATCTATTATGATAAATCATGCCAAATCATGATGTGTATTGATTTATCATCTACATGGTAGTTGCAACTATTTATTATGTTAGATTTAACATTTTGCAATTATATAAAGAAATCAAGGAATCCATCAATCAACTTTTGTGGCAACTTGTGTGAAATCACTCCATCAAGGGTTTCACATCAATGTAACATTATAATTTATCATTTATCAGTCCACTTAATTATTGTTTATTTGTCCTCTACCCAAACTAGGGTATGGGTATGTGCAGGATCATCATAGAAAAAATAGGCCCTTAAGTGGCAAAAAAATCAAGAAAATCAGAGTTAGGCAACTTGACGTAAAAACTTGAATAAGTTATCTATATTATTTCAAAAAAGTGTAAGAATAGAATCTATAGCAAATTGAATGTAGTTTCTAAACTACTAGGTTTGTTTAAAACAAAAAATCTATTTGGTGAAAATTTGAAATTTCAATGTTAGTACTTAAATTTCGGGGAAAAAAATAAGAAGTAGGTGTCTATTTGACCACCCAACCACAATAAAATGATAAATTTTTTTATAAGATTTTAGATATAAGTAGAGGAATCATGTCCCAATGTGATGCATATTCTTTTTGTAATTTTTTTCCAAGTAAACAATTAATTATGAATTTTTTATTACAACTTTTTAAAAATATAGAAAACTTCGTATGTTTGACCACCTTAACTTGGTCAAAACCTCAGAAATTCAATTTTTGTTTTTTAATTCTATAATATGTGAAGCATAGAATGTGATGCATGTTTTGGATTCAAAATGTGATACCATTTGAAAGCTATAGATTTTTCAAGCAATCTATCAATTAGGACTTTAGTGGTAATTTGAATAGAAAATGAATAATAATTACTTATTAAATTCAAATTAAAGCATAATTTATATTGGTGGAAATCTGAGAATCTCCTTTAAAAACCCTTTTCATTTCATCAATTTTGGGTAAAAAAAGGTCGTCAGCCACATGCCCATCATGTTGCCACTTTTTGGCCCATCACGATCCTGCACATACCCGTATGCCCTCTTGATCATGAAAAATCTTGTATGTGGAGGTAGAAATACCAAAATGGGGTTTGACTTAGGCAAGCTCCTATAGAACACAACCTTTCCCCCTCTTTTAATGTCTACAAGTAAGATTTGGAGGTTTTAGCTGGTGATAAAAATAGGAAACAAAGTGTAGACCTTAATCTATATCTCAAAAATTTCATATTTTGGAAAGAAAGAGTCCACTCTAGGGTGCATCATGCCCTAGACTGGTCAATTCAAGCTAAAAGTCATAGTGTAGGTTCCTTAGTTTTGTTATTTCTTAGATCAAGGTCATTTCTATAAAAAAATTATTTTCATATACATGTTGGCTAAATTGCATTTTCAGATCTAGGGTTGTATGTCAATTAGGCTTGTTAAAACACACATGAAATTCATCATATTCACAACACAATACAACATAAACCTTAGGATGTTGGTCTTCCTTTGTGGAAACAAGTCAATCATCAAACCCTTATTGGTTTATATTTAAATGTTGAGTCAAAGTGAAAAGGAGATTATCCTATTTATCATAATTGGATCTATGATCACTTTTCCTACTCAATAATCAATGATTTTGTTGAGAAATTTTAGCTTGCTAAAACTATATTTGAGCTTATAGTTCACTATTTATTTCTCTATGATTTTTGATAAATTATCAATAATAATATTAATATTGCCATTATAAGGTTGATTGGGTTGACGTACTTTGTGAAACTAAAATTAAGTTTTATTTTAATGTTCATGATCTTGAGAGAAGGTAGAAAAAGAATGGTGTAGGATAAAATGTAGATTTCTCATATTAAGATTAGGTATTCCTACATTTGAATATGTTTATCAAGTGGTTTCTCCATACTTCTCCCTCACATATTCATTTTTGTTTAAACATCATAGTTAAATATTTTAGTCCTAGATGGTCTAACCATTTTGATAGTTGATTATTCAAATGGTACTCAAATACTCTTTAATTTCTTCATATCTCCATCCTCAATCCATTAATTTATATTTTTTTTGCAATGTTCAATTGTCAGATATATTACTTTTTAACTAGAGGAAGAATGCAATCCTTGTAATCATTAAGAATTGAACCATATGTTGAGATGAAAAAAAGAAAAGACTTGAAATAATTGAATTCTTTCGATCATCCCTATTAGTGGAACCTTTAGTTGGAATTAAAATCTATAGGCTCCTAAAATCCTTAAGATAAATCACACACAACCCACATATGATGTTAGCCTATAATGAATGAATTATATCTTATAATTAGAAAATACAAATAATGGACCAATTCATGAGGAATGGAATTTATTCCTTTTTCCTAGATCATGCTAGGGATTTTATTATTATAAAATTAAAGAGAAATTAGCAACAATGCATAATAGTGTGATTAGATTGAAACATAGAAACATAGGTTCACCAAAATGAATTGATAACAAAGGGGGTATGATGGACCTATTTCTCTAATTTCATTCAAAATGCAAGCTATAAATGACAAATCTAAAAATTACAAGAACTAACTATCAAAATGAATATCTAGGAAGGTGAGAATGATGTGTAACAATGACCAAAGACTCTTTTTAGACCTCACTAAGGACTCATTCACCTAATGGTTAATGGGTTCTAGCTAGGGCTCCTTGAAAATGCTTTCTGGGTTCTCCTATGAAAAAGTCGACACTCCCAAATTCCAAGTGTTCACTATTGGAAACCTTGAAATAAAATTTGAAGAAGAGTTTCAGTGATTTGACAAATTTTCTTACAACTTTGAAAACTTTGCAACTTTATTTAATTTTTCTCTTCAAATGATCTTCAACCTAAAATCTACAATAACACATCAAAGAAAGAAAAATGTTGTTTGTTAGGTGAATGTGGGTTTCCTTGGTGAAACCCCATTTTGTTAATTAAACCTTGTAGTGAAATAGAAAAACATGAAGAATGATGAGTGAAAAACACTATTGAAATGATGAAAAAGTTGTATGGTGCTATCATATGGTTTTAGGACATAGAGCACAGCCACTTCCCAATTTCATTCAAGGATAACCCTAGAGATCTCAATGCAAAGGAGGAAGAGATATTGCAATAGGGTTGTACTAGGGGTTGATTGTAAGATAATAAGGGGTTCACCACTAGTTGAGAACTTGGAAAGATAGATGCGATGCAAGATGTAACACTAAACCCTAATTCAATAAAAACATAAAGTAGATGACATAGAAATGTAAAAGAAACAAAAAAAATACTATAGAAAGGACTATGTGCACCTAGAAATATGGAGATGACTAGAAGGAGGTTTGAAATTATGGAATTTTTTCCTTAAATGCTAAGTGGGACTCATTCGCCAAGCTGGGAAAATCAGTCCAAAATCTAGGTTTTTGTGTGAGAATAGGAATCTACCAAATGGGTATTCAAATTTATAAAAACTAAATTTTGACCAAAACTAGGACTCATTCGCTAGAAGTGGTGAATCAATCTAGCTATTTTTTTCTAAAACTTCAAGCTCTAAATCTACTCTTCTCAGTCTGCTCAATCTACTTTTTCAAAATTTTGAATCCAAATCTTTGAAAAATAGCTTGTAGGTGATCTCCAATGTTCTCCAAGGGTTGATGACAACTTCAAAAACTTTATGAAATTTGAAAACTTTCTTCCAATTTTTCTCTTCAATGTTTCTTCAATCTAAACCTACAAACTACACACAAAAGAGAGGGGAAAATGTTGGGTTAGGGGATAGGGGTTTGCCTTGGTCAAAACTCATTTTGGTAATCAAACCTTTAATTAGAATGAAATAGTAATGGGGAATGATGAATGATCAAAATATGATGTTGCAACTAACAAAACCCTACTAGTGAAGTGTTGCAAACATGTATGAGATGGCTCCAATGGATGTAGATCTTGAATCTTGTTTGAAGATGATAGATCTTGAATGAAATGTTAGCTGGAATAATCAAACACTACCTCACAATTGTTAGCTAAAAAACAAACCTGATGTATGAAATCCTTGGCATGATGCTTGGTGCTTGAATGCTACTCTAAAATGGTTCATGATATTCCCTTGAATGCTCTCGAATGCTCTTATAAACACTCAAATTCACTTGTGAACTCAAACATTCTATAAGGATAAATACTTGAATGCTTAGGTTGAAAATGAGTGAAAGAGACTTTTATTTATACTCAATTATGCAATAATTCCTAAAATTACAATACTAAAAGCTAACATTAGATCTAGTAGGATGAAATCCCACCCAAAATTTAAATAAATTTCGATTTTGGGCCACACAGGACTCATTCACCCAAGGTGGCAAATGAGTCTCACCAGGGATAATTTTTGGGACCATTTTTAAAAATGGTTAGAAAGGTGTAAAATGAGGTTTGGGAACCAAAAACCCAGGTGGGACTCATTCTCCCAAGGTTTTGAATGAGTCGCATATCACTAAATCTAGATCACACAAGCTAAAAACACTTGAATTATGATTGGGTATTGATTTGTGTCAGGATTATCCTCGAGAAGATGCATTAAATGAGGCTTGTGGATGTAAAAGAAGGCCAATTAAAGAATAAAGAAGCCTAATTATTAAATAAAACCCTAGTATAAAAGTGTGAGAGTGTGTTACAACACTTTACAACACTCCAAATAAGGCACCAATAAGCTCATTTAGTTCACAAAGGCCCAAGACCTAATGTGAATATGTTAGGAATATTAGAACACTAAATCAAGGCCAAGTTAGGGGGACCTTTTTCCATTATTATATCTAGCCCCCACTTTAGTGAGAGGATGAACTTTCTTCCAACTCACACTAAAGTAGACCAAATACAACAATGCTAATAAAATAGGACAACCATGATCAAGAGGGGTTGGAATGCACTAATGCTAGTAATATAGGATAAATATGATCAAGAGTCTTGTGCAAGCCCCCATGACCAAGGACCTATGGAAGAACGACATAAGCACAAAAGAAAACACATGAAAATGATATAAAGAGAAACAAGGTGCAAGCATTCATTGTAAAGGACATAAAGAAAGTGAAAAAAATGAAAAAGAAAAGGGGAGGATCAAGCTTCGACTATTTTTCCAACATGATGTGGATCAGATCTAGGCTGTTTGTCTCAAAAAATGCATACTCACTCTAAGTCAACGAAACTCTAGGTTTTCGACTAGGTGAGACGTCCAATAAGGTGAGACACATACACTCATGGCTAGTATGCGCTCACATACAAATGTGAGTGGCTAAGGGAAAGTCATGCCATCATTTGGATTTCTGTCAAACCATACCAAAGTTATACCTCTTGATAACTTTGATAAGGCGCCATGCAATAAATGCTTTTAAAGCTTCATGAGACAAGAAAATATTTGTATGCTTGGAGCTCATGAACAAACAAGATGGATCTATAGGAATGCAATCTTTGTTATGTAGGGTGGCCATATAATTGAAAAAAATGCAAATGTAAAAAGTTAGGAATGTTCAAGGGAGTCTTGCTTAGTTGATGTGAGGTCTTAACTTAGGAAACATTGTGCCTAATGTCTCCAAGAGAGGACCAATCAAAGAATAAAAGACTCAAAACTTAGGGGATGCAGTGTGTCACATCAAGCCACTAAGAGGAATCTAGTATGCTAAGAGAGATCACAGTCTTGAAGGACGTCACACCCAATGTCATCCACAAAGTGAAAAAAACATTGTATAAAGTAAGAAGGTTGGACCATGAACCATGAAAAAAGGGAATATGCAAAAGAATAATGCCAATATATGCCCCCACTTAAAACAAATTGCTAAGCACCATACTGTGATAAATTTCTTTAAAGTAGCAAATGATAAATGCTAACAATAAACAAGATATGAGAGCTAACTAGGAAATCCCTATTCCAAGTCATATGTTTTTGGTTAAAGCTACGTCATGTGAAAGAAAAGAAAAAGTGAGTTGTTTCCCCAAAAAATGAAAATCTAAACACATAATGGATCTATGGATTTGGGGTCAGTATGTTCTTGAAACAATGTTATTAGGGAGCTCAAAACTGTCATCAATCCCCAAATACACATATAACTAGAAAAATGACACAAAGAGAGTGAAAACAAAGAAAAACATTTTGGGTCAACATGGAAGAGAAATAAATGTCTCAATGCCTTGCGTCATCCTCAAAAGGAAAACACAAGAAAAATGAAAAAGATAAAAGGCGAAAAGATAATATATTTATGACATAGAGTAGAATGAAGGTACAAATAGAGGAATGCCACAAATAGAGAGACACATCAAAAGGAACAATACAAGGGATCACATTACACCCATCCAATTAGAAATTTGCATGTTTGATTCACATCAGGCTCACCAAAATGCAATTATGAAAAAGTGGTATTGTGCTATCATATGGTTTTAGGACATACAACACACCCACTTCACAATTTCATTCAAGGATAACCCTAGAGATCTCAATGAAAAGGAGAAAGATATCTTGCAATAGAGCTTTCCTAGGGGCTGATTGTAAGCTAATAAGGGGTTCACCACCAAGTAGGAACTTGGAAAGACAGTTGTGATGTAAGATGTAACACTAAACCCTAATTCAATGCAAACTTCAACTAGATGACCTAGAAATGTAAAAGAAACAAAACAAAAAGCTATAGAAAGGACTGTGTGCACCTAGGAATCTAGAGATGGCTAGGAGGCTTGAGATGCTATAATTTCTTCCTCTAATGTTGAGTGGGACTTATTTTCCAAGCTAGGTGAATCAATCCAAAATATGGATTGTTGTGTGAGAACATGAATCTACCAAATGGGTAGCCGAATATGCAAAATCCTAAATTTTGACCAAAACTAGAACTCATTTGCCAGAAGTGGTGAATCAGTCCAGTCAGGGTTTTCTAAAACTTTGGGATATGAAACTACTCTTCTTATTCTGCTCAATCTACTTCTTCAAGATTTTAGATCTGAATCTCTAAAAAATAGCTTGTATCTATGCTCTCCAATCTTCTCCATGGCTTGATGACAACTTTGACAACTTTATGCACTTTGACAACTTTCTTCCAATCTTGTTCTTCAATGCTTCTTCAATATAAACTTGAAAATTACACACAAAAGAGATGGGGAAATGTTGTTGGGTTAGTGGATAGGGGTTTTCCTTGGTCAAACCCCATTTTGGTAATTAAACCTTAAAATAGAATGAAATAGTAATGGAGAATGATGAATAAACAAAATATGACGTTGTAACTAACCAAACCCTAATAATGAAGTGCTACAAACAAATATGAGATGACTCCAATGGATGTATATTTTTACTCTTATTTGAAGACAATAGATCTTGAATGAAATGCTAGCTTGAATCATGAAACCCTACCTCAATAGTGTTAGTTCGAAATCAAACATGATGCATGGAATCCTTCACATGATGGTTGATCCTTGAATGCTACTATAAAATTCTTCATAATCTTCCCTTTAATTCTCATAAATTCTCTTGTAAACACTTGAATGCACTTGTGAACTCAAAATTTCTATAAGGATGAATACTTGAATGCTTGGGTTGAAAATGAGTGAAAAAAAAAATGTATTTATACTAAATTATGCAATAATTTCTAAAATTACAACACTGCAAGCCAACATTAGATCTAGGAGAACAAAATGCCACCAAAAATTTGGATTAATTTTTATTTTTGAGGATGCATACTCATTCACCAGGTAGTGAATGAGTCCCACCAGGCCTAATTTTTTAGACCATTTTTAAAAATACTTAGAAATGTGTAAAATTAGGTTCAAGACCCAAAAACCTAGGTGGGACTCATTCGACCAAGGTGGTGAATGAGTCCCAAATCACTAAATTTAGGCCACAAAAGATGAAAACACCTAAATCATGATTGGGTATTGATTTGTGTCGAGATTATCCTCAATAAGATGCATTAAATGAGACTTTTGAATGCAAAACAAGGCCAATTAAAGCATAAAGAAGCCTAATTATTAAATAAAAAACCTAGAAACGTGTGAAAGTGTGTTACAACACTCCAAATAAGGCCCCAATAAGCTCATTTATTTTGCAAGGGCCCAAGACCTAATGTGAATATCCGAGGCATATTACAATACTGAATCAAGGCAAAATTAGGGGGACCTTTTTCTATCATTACATCTAGCCCCCACTTTAGTGAGAGGAGGAAATTTCTTCCAATTCACACTAAATTAGACTAAATGTAGCAATGCTAGTAAGATAGGACGACCATGATCAAGAGGGGTTTGAATGCACCAATGCTAGTAAGATATGACGACTGTAATCAAGAGTGTTGTGTAAGCCCCAAGGACCAAGGTCCTATGACAAACCTACATAAGCACAAAAGAACACAAATTAAAATGATATAAAGAGAAATAAGGTGCAAGAATGCATCATCAAGGACATAAAGAAAGTGAAATAAAATGAAAAATAAAAATGGAAGATCAAGCTTTCACTATTTTTCCTATGTAATGTGGATCAGATCTCAGTTGTATGTCCAAAAAATACATACTCACTCTAAGGGAACAAAACTCTAGGTTGTTTGCTAGGTGAGAATTCCAATAAGGTGAAACACATACACTCATGGCTAGTATGCCCTCACACACACACGAGTGGCTAAGGGAAATTCATGCCTTCAGTTAGCTTTTCAGAAAACCATACCAAAGTTATACCTCCCAATAACTTTGATAAGGCACCACATAATAAATGGTTTTCAAGCCTCATGAGACAAGAAAAGATTTGTATGCTTGGAGCTCCTGAAAAAACAAGATGGATCTAGAGGCATGCAAGCTATGTTATTCAAGGTGGCCATATAACTAAAAAAATACAAATGTAAAAATAAGGAATGTTCAAGGGATTCTTTCTTAGTTCATGTGAGGTCTTAACCTAGGGAAAATTGTTCCTAATATCTCCAAGAGAGGACTAATCAAAGAATAAAAGATTCACAACTTAGGGGATGTAGTGTGTCACATCAAGCCACTAAGAGGAATGTAATATACTAAGAGAGATCATTCCCTTGAAGGATATCACACCCAATGTCACCCACAAACCGAAAAACACATTGTATAAAGTAAAATGACTGCACCATGAACCATAAAATAAAGGAAAATGAAAAAGAATAATGCCAATGTATGCCCCTAGTTTAAATAAATTGCTAAACACCATACCATGAGAAATTGTCTTAAAGTAGCAAATGATAAATGTTAACAATAAAGAAGAAATGAGTGATAAATTGGAAAGCCCTATGCCAAGTCATATGCTTCCGAGTAAAGCTACATCATGTGAAAGAAATGAAAGAGAGAGTGGTTGCCCCCAAAAATGAAAATCCAAAAACTTAAGGGATCTATGGATTCAGGGTCAGTATGTTCTTGCTACAATGTTATTAGAGAGCTTGGAACTATCATCATTTTCCAAATACACATAGAATAGGAAGAATGATACAAAGTGAGAAAAAAAAATGAAAAACATTTTTTTTCAATATGGAAGAGACATAAATTTCTTGACATCTTGCGTCATCCCAAAAAGTAAAACACAAGACTAATGAAAAAGATAAAAGATTTATGATGTAGAGAATAATGAAGGTGCAAATAAAGGAATATCACAAAGAGAGAGACACATCAAATAGAAAATTACAAGGGATAACATTATGTTCATGCAATTAGAAGGTTATGTGTTTGATTCATGTTGTGTTCACCAAAATGAAATGATGAAAAATGGGTATAGTGCTATCATATGGTTTTAGGACATAGAGCACACCCACTTCTAAATTTCATTCAAAGATAACCCTGGAGATCTCAATGCAAAGGAGAAAGAGATCTTGCAATAGGGTTTGTAGACACTTAAAAATTACCTAAGTCTGCAAGATCTATTTTAACCACTTTCGTCCTAGCATAATTCTGACATTTAATTATGCCTTTGGTCCACATTTGACTATTGATTAAATAATTCATAATTGTTTAATTAATTCATGTCCTTTTATTGTTCATGATTATTAAATAAATAAATTATATTTATTTATTAATTACATCATTAATTGTCTAAGTCTTCCCCTGATTAAATAAATTTCTTAGTTTATTTAATCACCCTTCTTCATTCATTTCTTCCTGATTATTAAATAAATAAGTTCTATTTATTTATTTAACATATCATTAATTTTCATAATTAAATGAATTGATTAATTAATTAAATTAATTATTATTATCCTCTAAATTAAATAATAATCTTTAATTATTTAATCGTCAAAATTAATATTGCTCTCATTTTAAATAAATCAAATTATTT